>JAPPVO010000031.1:91756773-91831049 GCA_030407325.1 Camellia japonica
CATGGATCCAATGCTACACATATTTCAGCTGATTTTACATAAACATCCAACAATGTAGTCCTCCGCATCACAATGATTGACCATGAAATTTGAAGATTTTAAGGTCCATAGTGAGGTTACCTTATTCTATTTTGAGCAAATGTGCCAAATTAGTGCAAAATTCCCAGAAATAAATGCATTCAGTAACCAATGAAAAGCAAAACACATTTAATGGTCCTTAAGAGCAACTCCAACCATACTCTTCATTTTTTACTAGTTAAAATACAAAAAAAGTAATCTTTATTTTGTCTAATCCTTTTTTTTATCTACATACTTTATTTTACCGATTTACACCCACAAACTATTTAAAGAAACCTCCCAAAGCTTTTAAAATGTAGCTAGCCTTAAAAGGATTATGTTAAAATAGCTATTGTAATAACTAGTCTTAAAGAATTTTGTTAAAATAGTTATTGTAATAACTAACCGTTTGGATGACTAAAATATGATAATATTAGTATAATATTCTGCAAGCAGAGTTTCATCCCATCCTCGTGTGCCTTTTCTTATGCTTTCTTAGCAAGTAAACGAAGCACAGAAAATAGCAAAAGCATCAAGCAAAGCACCAAGTTCTAAATTCTAATCTAACCATACTGACATTTTACAGTGTGATCTGCAAGAATATACTATTCAAGGAGTATGAACTGAGACCAAATTTTCAAAACACTGATTCAGCATTTTTCAAAACACTGATCCAAAACAAAGATAAATCACAAACAGAAAAACTAACCTCTGATCGAAGAAGACGAAGAGTCCCAAATCCACGGAGTTGTGCTCAAAATCGAACTTCGAAATCACAATCCCGAGATGAATCACTGACCTGTAGAAGAATCGAAGAAGAATCACTGAGTAAAAGAGTGAAGAAGAATCCAGAGCCCTAAGGGCTTAAGACCTATATAGAGCCCTAAACAAAAGTATTCACTAACAAAACATTGATCCAAAACAAAGATAAATCACAAACAGAACAACTAACCTCTGATCGAATAAGACGAAGAGTTCCAAATCCATGGAGATAAATCACGGAGCTGTGCTCAAAATTGAACTTCGAAATCGCAATCCCAAGATGAATCACCGAACTGAAGAAGAATCACTGAGTAAGAGACTGAAGAAGAATCGATCCTCTGAGAGAGAGATTTGGAGAAACAGATTCGATTCTCTGCGAGAGAGAAACAGAGAGCAAGAGAGTGAGTGAGACAGGATTCAACCGTCTAGACGGCGGTGCTCAAAATAGGGTTTTCAGAATAAAGGTTTGGAGTGACAGAAGTGGGTGTGAAGAGAGACTGGATTTGAAGGCGCTTTTCAAATGTCTTCGACTCACAAAACGGTACCGTTTTAATTTATAACAAATGTGGCGTTTAAAAAACACCGTTAATTGTTAGAAAAAGTGACGTTTATTTAAACGCCGTTAAATAAACACCATTAGATCTCTAACTTCCTGTAGTGTGCTTTGCCAAGAGTAGAGAGATTTTCTCCTATAGATATTAATCTAACAACTAACCTTTGCCGATAAAAAAATATATTATTGTTGCCAATTATGATATTTTGATTAATAAGTGTCCCTCCTAAAGTAATTTCTAACTCTGTGACCGATCACTAGTATTGCCAATGGGCTATGATCATGACCAATGAATGCTATAATCTCCACTGCCAGTCGCATTTCACTACCAGTACCGTTTTGAGGCACTAGTTACAAGTTGTTTGATGTAATGTTGGGTTGCATTAATCTAGTTTTGATGCACACTAATTTGAGGTGAGGTTAGGTGGGTGGGCACGTATAAATATTATAAATATTAATAAGTAAAATTATAAATATTTTTATTAATATATAATCATTTTAAAAAATTACCACCGAATGGTAATTTCTCCTATAAGTATTTGGCACTGGGCGTTGGAGTGCCTATGAACTGTTTGATAAAAGTTTCAAGTTGGTTTCAACGAAAATAGTTGATGACATTTGTTGGTGATAACAATAAGCATAGTTGATAATGTACTTTGACCTTTGCCTATGCAATTTAAGTAATTTAAACTTAAATTTAACCCCTTCAATTAATCCTGCCAATTCGGTTATTGTATTATTTTATATTTTGAAATTTAACTCAAATTAATATATTGCACATTATGATTAATAATTATCACATGCTATTTTGACTCTCTCTTCTTTTCTTTTCTTTTTTTTTTCTTTTTTTTTGGCAATATCTAGAAATTTCCCCAAGCACGATTGAGTTTTCAGTGGACTCAACGTACTTATGTGACAAGTAATTGAAGGTTTGTTTTCCTCATTAACCAGAATTTAGAAAATAATATATATAATTAATTCAATGTTTGCATAGTCACTTAAATAAAGGGAAAAATGTGTTCAAATAGGCAGGGCCTAAACGATTTTCATTGTAATTAATTAAACTTAACAACTAATTGACTTAACTTATACATCATTAGGAGTTACAGGTAATGTTCCTTGTATGAATGAAACCTCACGAGCAGAGGCATCGGTAGTGTTACAAACCCTTTAAAGACTAAATTTAGACCTTTGGATTGACCCTATTTGACGTTCCACATGCATATGGGGCATTCAAATGACAATTGAGGTGAAAACCAACACTCGGCATTTGGTGCCATTGATTTATTATTTTTCAATTCAATTTAATCTTATTTATTTGGTTGATAATAACTACGCAAAATGACATAACAATAACAAATTTACTCATTCAATTTACACTTTTTTTTTTTTTTGCACGACTTATTTACACTTCTTCGGTTGATAACGACCGTGTTGAATGAAATAACACTAACAAAATTAAAATAATCAAACAATAAAGTTTTAAAAAGGTGGACACAGAATCAACATTATAAAAAAAATAGTAAATGAAAAAAAAAATAATTTTTTTTTATAAAAAACGTGTCACCTATCATTTTTAGATTATTGAGTCTAATTTGAAAATTTAAAATTTTATTGCCGCCTCCCTTGGCGCACTCTTTAAGCTGTCTCCTTGGTGCACTCCTGAAGATGCCCTCTAGGCGCATTTTATTTTTTTCCAAGCCACCTTCTAGCGCACATGATTTATTTCGAAGTCGTCGTTCTCTGGCACATATAGTTCATTTGTTGCTATCACTGTTCAGTACTACGTCATAAGTTATGAGTACGCCACGTTTGCTGATTCAACACATGTTCTTCTTCTACAACGGTCTAACACAACCATAAACCATTTCCCAGCATTAGCTCTAGCCTCTGATCTATCTCAAGCGCCTATGTACTCTCATCTGGACTTTGCAATCTATTTGTCTCGGATCTATCCATGTTTTATTTTAGTTTTAGTTTTATTTTATGTTTTAATTTCTCTCTCCAAACTCAAATTGGTATCCCTACTTGAGTTTAAAGAGAGTGTTAAATATAATAACTATATATTCTGTCTATCATACATATCATATTATATTTATTACCATACTTAGAATTGCTATATTTAGGTTTGTTTCATCCTATATAAAAGAATCTTTTATATAATGTTATAACATTCAACATAATACAGATCTCTCTCTCTCTCTCTCTCTCTCTCTCTCTCTCTCTCTCTCGATATTGCAACACCATTTATCACATTAATTTGTAAGAAGAAATTGTTTATATATGATTTTCCATTTCATCAAATAATGTACATCACTCATGCTTTATTGCACGTTTAGTTCACAATATGGCTATTCAAAAAAAATAAATTGTATTACCAAGAAAATAAAAAACTAAATTCAAATCGTATTATTTGACCTAGTTCTATGCTAAACTAACCCAGTTTAATTAGAAAAACATGAAAATTGTTTCATATTATTGCATCTACAAATAGTGTGCCAATAACCGCGATTTGAACCAAACTAAACTAATTTTTAAGATCACTTTATATATTCTTACGAATAGGACAAATTATCTCATCTTTCAATAACACCACATGACTATCTACCAATCGATAATATTTCATATTTTATTTATTTAGAATTCCCAAAACACGTCTGACCTATTTGGAATTAGTGGAATAAATAATTCCGTCTTATCCATATTTATTTAACAATGAATATGTTTTGTTTTGCATTAATAATTGTAAAATTAAAAAATTTCCTAATTTTGATAAGCGAAGTATCAATCCAAATTTAATCTAAATAACAAAAATTACTTGTGAGATCTCATATTATCTTCAGATCTCACAGGAGATCAATATAGTTTATTTTTCTATTTATTAGAATATGTCAACTGACAAAATGATGTAAAAGGTAGTCTAATGTAACAAATTGTCTTCAATTAGTTATGTAGTATAACTTCTTTCTTTTTTTTTTGGCACACACCTTGGCCCCCCTTAACTTCTAATTCCACCTCTGCTCTTGAATAATTCATGCAATACTCTATTTTCTCTTGAGCATACTATTAGAATAACAGTAAATATTGAAGTATAAAATTCTCAATCTTTGTTAAAAAGTAGATAGTTTGATAACAAGGCTTAACATAAATCTAGCATTAGATAACAAATCTATTATTAAATTGAACTCCCTCATTGTATATTGCTCATGATTTACAATGAAGCCGGCCATCACTTACTTACTTTATTTATTTATTTTGGTGTTGCACCCAATGATCAAACTTGGTTAGTTAACTTCACTTTTGTGTCTTATTAATCAGCCCTTTTACAACATTTTCTCTATAAATATGATCATTTTAACAAAGCCAGAACCATAAGAAAGAAAGTCACTTAGTTTAGGCAAAAACAAACACATTAAACAAACATGGCTAAGGCAAACAAGACAACAACCTTCTTGTTTAACTTGCTTCTGGCCATCTCTATTTTTCTCATGATCTCAGTGGCTGAAAGCAGAATTTTTGGATGTAAGTTTTGACATTGCATTGCAGTATGGATTTTTCAATTTTGTTTTTTAGTTTTAATTAGAGCGATGTTTATTACCTATGTTTCTTCTACTAATATGCTGGTTTGTTATATATGATGGAACAGTTGGGTTTGGACAGCAAGCAGCTCCAAATTGTGACACAGTCTATGGGGTAGAAATTGGTGACACATGCTTCAGTGTTACCCAAAAGTTCAACCTGACTGCTGAGTTCTTCACTGAGATAAACCCTAATCTTGTCTGTGATAAGGTTTTTGTGGGTCAATGGCTTTGCATTGTTGGATCTGCAAACTAAGATGTCAGTTGAAGAACCCACATTTCTTAAGGAATGACAAACATGACTGAATAAAGAGAAACGGGGTTGATTCTGGCATAGAGCATTTGTTTATTTTATTTTATTTTATTTCATTTCATTTCATTTTTATGAATAGCAGTTGTGTTTCATGTAATCAATAGCCAATAATTGTGCTATGAAACTTCAAAATAATACTCCCTCAAAGTTGTTTCATTCTTGTTAGTTATTCTCTCTTGCTTGAATAACTAGCAAATTTAGTTTCTTGCCATCCTAAACACCTCTCCAACGTGGAACTACAAGCATAAAAATGATTTTGGGACGTTTGGTAACAAAAAAAGAAAAAAAAAAAGAAAAGTTTATTGATATTGAATTTAATATATTTTAAAAGGCATGGGATTCTATGCTATGGGCATTCGCTAGCCATGGTATCATCCAATTGCGATAGAAGCTATGCATGCAAATTAACATCAATTAGTCTGTCTAATTCACTATATGCGAAGTTACATTTTCTAAATCAGAAAGTACAATTATTCTAGGGTAAATTAGCACAACATGAGAGGAGCATTAATAAAACCCACCCCATTTCTACCATCACTCGCGCACAACCGCTATCACCTACCTTCCTAATAAAGCCTCCATCATAGCACCACTATCATCCCTCTAAGCCATCAATTTCTCATCGCCCTGTGAACTGTTGGGAAAAACTACTCACATTACATAATTTCACATTGCATATCGCAAAATTATGAGATGAACAAAACAAACCTTCAATCCCAGAAAAAATAACATGCTGAATAAAATACAGATAAAATATAAAATAGTTAAAGGAAGCACACCGAAGCCTGTGTGATACCACAGTCTCCTTAAAATAGATTCGTCGTCTCACCGTTGGGTGCTGGAGGTACGCCGGCGTCTACTTCCCAGGATACGATGGTTTTTACCAACTACAACAGAAGCACCTTCTGATTAGCTTAGCGAACGGACAACGGCAGTACTCTCTCTCAGGAAGAAAATTATAGAAGAAGTAAACTGACAGTGTATGGATGTCAAGGAAAAATTCTATATATCTTTTCAAGGAATAGGGCCTCCTTTTATACACCATGGGGGAGAGGGGAGGAGCCTCTAGCCATCAAGGCTGGCAACTAATGCTAGCTAAATTGCCAAATCAATTTTGTAAAACTAATGAGCCTTAAATGTGTGAGTTATATACACATTTATGAGGCAATTTCTCATTCAACCATTTTTCTCCAATAATCCCCCACTTGAATAAAAATTGACCAAATACAGCAAACGCTCAACGTTTATCAACAAAGACTCAGAAAGAGAGAGAGCACACAGACTAACCCTGCATCAGAAAAGGTAGCTGTTGGCCTTGAACCTTTCGTAGTGAAAGTCTATCGGATTTACTGGCTGACCAGTGAACGTGATGTCTTGAACTGTTCTGCCGTTTATGTAAACCGAGACAATAGACCTCACACAAGAGTTAGTCCAACCATTGTTCTTGTTCTCACTGGTGTGTCCGGTATGGCCCTGGAACACTAGCCTGGTTCTATGAGTGTTTTTAAAGAATTCGGCCTTGGCAATTCTTAAAGAAGCGGCCCCACTTCGCACTCACATAGGTGACCTAGATACGGTATTTCATTATACCACATCACTAAGGTCATTAAAAGCATTAGCTTAACCTTCCACCCCCACAGGGCATTACTGTATAAAGGAATGGGCAAGAGGATTTACCTCTTCAGTGACTCACCCGTTACACGAAGTTAGGTTGTCCCTTTGAACCTAGATCTTGGGATCTCCAGTCAACTAGGTTGGGTTTGCCATTCCGGTAATCTTTACTAAAGGCCTTAACCCCATTCCTCTTGACGACTTTTCTACTAACTCTCGAGTTAACCCTTTGGTTAGCGGATCCGCAATGTTGTCCTTAGACTTGACATAGTCTAGAGAGACAACTCCATTTGAGAGTAGTTGTCGTATGGAATTATGTCTACGACGGATATGTCTAGACTTTCCATTATATATATTACTCTGTGTTTGACCAATAGCTGATTGGCTATCGCAATGAATACTGATAGTTGGCACAGGTTTCGGCCAACGTGGAATATCCTCAACAAACTGGCGAAGCCATTCAGCTTCTTCAGTTGCTTTATCTAAAGCAATAAACTCAGATTCCATCGTTGATCTCGAGATACACGTTTGCTTGGCAGATTTCCAAGACACGGCTGCCCCTCCGAAGGTAAACACATAACCACTAGTGGATTTGGAATCTTTTATATCAGATATCCAATTTGCGTCACTATACCCTTCTAGTACCGCTGGGTATCTGGTATAATGCAGCCCATAATCCAGGGTGTAACGGATATACCCCAACACCCGCATAATGCCCTTCCAATGAGTAGCATTAGGATTACTTGTGTATCTACTCAGCCTACTAACAGCGTAGGCGATATCCGGCCTTGTACAACTCATCAGATACATCAAACTCCCAATGACCCGAGAATATTCTAGTTGAGAGACACTCTCACCATTATTCTTGGTCAAATATAGACTTAAGTCTACCGGTGTCCTAAACATACTTGTATCTGACTTTCCAAATTTCTCAAGTATCTTATTAACATAATGAGCTTGAGAAAGTACAATACCACCAGATGTTCTGGTGATCTTAACACCCAGAATGATATCTGCAAGGCCCATATCCTTCATGTCAAACTTAGAGTTTAACAATCTTTTGGTAGCTTTAATCATTTCATCATTGCTACCAACAATGAGTATGTCATCAACGTATAGACATAAAATGACATAACCTTTGTCAGTGTCTTTAACATATACGCACTTATCACACTTATTGATTGAAACCCATTTGACAACATAGCATTGTCAAACTTCTCATGCCATTGTTTGGGAGCTTGCTTCAAACCATACAATGACTTGACAAGCTTACAGACTTTCTTACTTTTCCTGGAGCTGAAAACCCCTCGGGTTGCTCCATGTAGATTTCTTCATCTAAATCTCCATTTAAGAAAGCTGTCTTTACATCCATCTGATGTATTTCTAAACCACGTAAAGCTGCTATTGCAATCACCATGCGAATGGATGTAATCCTTGTCACAGGTGAATACGTATCAAAGTAATCCAGGCCTTCTCGCTGTCTGTATCCTTTGATAACTAGCCGAGCTTTATATTTGTCAATTGACCCATCCGCTTTCATCTTTCTTCGAAAGATCCACTTACTCCCCAAGGCCTTACTGCCTGGGGTTAGATCAACCAACTCCCAAGTATGGTTTTGTAAGATGGAATCAATCTCACTTTTAATTGCTTCTTTCCATAAAGGACTTTCAGGTGAAGTCACAGCTTCATGGAACATTCGAGGTTCTCCCTCTAACATATAAGTCAAGAAGTCTGGACCAAAAGACTTTGTGGTTCTAGCCCTTTTACTCCTTCTTGGCTCATCTACTTCATCAGCTTGATCATTTACTTGATCAGTTATTTGATCATCCATGTGATCATCTATGTGATCGTCTTCGTGATCATCAATTTCTTTCATGGAACTCGAAACCCTGTCTTGGGGACGACACGGAAATACATCTTCAAAGAAAGATGCACTTCTAGATTCCATGATAGTATTCTTGTGTATATCTGAAATATCAGACTTGTGCACAAGAAATCTATATGCACTACTATTTTGTGCATAACCAATGAATATACAGTCCACGGTTTTCGGACCTATCCTAACCCGCTTGGGTGTAGGTACCGCCACTTTTGCAAGACCCCCACATTCGTAGGTATTTATATGAAGGCTTGTGACCTTTCCACAACTCATATGGAGTCTTGTCCACTTTCTTCCGTGGTATTCTATTAAGAATATAATTCGCGGAGAGAATTGCTTCCCCCCATAAGTTCTGTGGCAACCCAAAACTTATCAACATTGCATTCATCATCTCTTTCAGCGTCCTGTTCTTCCGCTCAGCAACACCATTTGACTGAGGCGAATAAGGCGCTGTGGTTTGGTGAATAATCCCAAATTGAGCACAAGTCTCGGCAAACGGGGATTCATACTCACCACCACGATCACTTCTCAATGCCTTGATTTTCTGGCTTAATTGATTCTCAACTTCATTCTTAAAAAGAATAAATTTATCAATAGCCTCGTCTTTGCTTTTAAGCAAATACACATAACAGTATTTAGTGCAATCATCAACAAAAGTGATGAAGTACTTGTTGCCACCATGTGATTGTACAACTTTCAAGTCACACACATCACTATGCACTAAATCTAAAGACTGGGTACTTCTTTCAATAGAATGAAAAGAAGACCTTGTCAATTTTGCTTCTACACAAGTTTCACACTTGTGTTGTGGATTAATCTTGAAAGATGGTATGTGATCTAACTTGATTAATCTACGTAAAGAGTCAAAATTTACATGACCTAATCTACCATGCCATAAATTAGGGGACTCAAGCATATCAGCAGAAGAAGAAGCTTTCTCATTAATCTTAGGGATAAGTGTCATTACATTCAATTTAAACGTACCACCTGACATATATCCCTTCCCCACATAGACCCCGCCCTTAGTCAACACGACCTTGTCTGATTCAAACACCATGCGGAAGCCATGCTTGCTTAGGAGAGACCCCGAGACAAGGTTCTTACGAATGTCCGGCACAAAAAGGACATCGTTCAAAGTCAGTTCTTTTCCTGAAGTCATCTTCAGGATCACCTTGCCTTTACCCTCAATAGCTGAGGTTACAGAGTTTCCCATAAACAACTTCTCCCCGTTTGAAACCGGTTCGAAAGTTGTGAACATTCTCTTCTCTGCACAAATATGGCGAGTGGCCCCAGTGTCCACCCACCACTCCCTCGGGTTTGACCCCACCATGTTCACTTCTGACACGATGGTTGACAGATGCATGTCGTCCACATCGTGTGACAATTCCTCCATTTCAGCCATATGTGCCCGGTTTTTGTGTTGCGGAGGGTTTTTCCTGTAGGGCTTCTTCTTCAGACAATCAACTGCCCGATGCCCGTCACTTCCACAGTTGAAGCATTTGCCATTGAACCTAAAAGTAGGCTCCTTTGGCTTGTAGGCTGGCCTTTTGGAGATTCCTCCTCTAGCCCCCAACTTTGAGCTTTTGCCTGTCGGTGGTTTATTCCTTGCCCCCGAGGACTCGCCATGCTCAACCATGTTGGCTTTGATAGTGGTGGTACTCCCTCCTTTCTTCCTGTTGTCCTCTTCAATCTGGAGCCTAACAACGAGCTCTTCGACTGTCATCTCCTTTCGTTTGTGCTTCAAGTAGTTCTTGAAGTCTTTCCAGCCGTTAGGTAGCTTCTCAATCAAAGCAGCTGCCTGGAATGATTCACTTAGGACCATTCCTTCTGCATGTATCTCATGCAGAATCACTGGGAACTCTTGGACTTGACTCAGGACAATTTTAGAGTCCACCATCTTGAAGTCCACGAACCGGCCGACGATAAATTTCTTTACCCCAGCATCCTCGGTCTTGTACTTTTTGTCCAAGGCATCCCACAACTCCTTAGCCGATTTCTTGGCATAGAACACGTTGAAAAGCGGGTCTGCCAAGCCGTTCAGAATGTAATTCCGGCACAAGAAGTCTGCTTGTTTCCAAGCGTCCAGAGACATGAGCTTTTGTTTATCTTGCTCATTCTCCTCTATGGCTGGTACATCTTCACTCAGAAACCTCGCAAGGCTTAGAGTAGTCAAATAAAACAGCATCTTCTGCTGCCATCTCTTGAAATTCACTCCCGTGAACTTCTCTGGGCGCTCGTAATGATTGAGCGGTCCTCCCGGAACAGCCGGAGTAACAACAGGAGGATTGACCACAGAGGTCACAGCAGGGGTGTAGCCGTCCCCAAACGCCCCGGGTGGGGGGATGAGTCCCCCGTTCCGTTCATCTTGGGCTCACTACAGTTCAGGACTCAAATGTCACGGTTCTTAATCTGAACCAAAGAGTCCAAATTCGGCAAATCGTTTTGAGAAAACAGATTTTTGAAAGAAGTGCCAAACATGGACTGCTTTGCCAGATACAGAGTCGCCACCTAAATATTTTATTTTTGGGAAATTTAGGAAACCCCGACTCGTTGCCTAAGGCCACGTGTCTGTCATCACCAAAGTTGCCTCGGCTCGGGAACTTGGGTACGATTGGGGAAGGTCACTTCGTGAGCACCCCCGCTCGCCCAATCAAAGATCGGCCTCTACTAACCATGATATCTAGTTTTGAAAACATTATGCATTCTTATTCCGGTTATTAGCCTATATTTACTATGTGATGCGCACAGCATACAAGTATAGACCGGATCGCCTGAATTGGAACAAAACATTTCATGTTTGTTTTTGAAAGATGGTTTGCTACTCGCAAGTAGGCTTAAAATACAGATTTTTGCCACCCTCAGGTGGGCTTAGAAAAGATGGTTTTGCCACTATCTAGTGGGCTTAAAACTCATAGTCAATGCATTGTTCCAATCCAAATAACCCAACCTTCACCCACAGGCATTCAGGCAGTTATATCACATAAGCATATAGCCTCATGGTAAGCATGCTATCATGGCAGTCACTCACACACATGCAAGGATGCTAAAGCACAAAACTTACCGAGTACTCCAAGCCAAAACAGAAGCTATGTTAGAAATCCATGCATGATCCTAACTATACAGAAATGCCTAATGCAACACATGCAAAAATGCAACTACAGCAGGCTCGGCTATTCTAAACATGGCATATGGAATGCTACAGCTAACATGTATTCAACTTGGAATTGAAATACAAATGCAGTTAGTATGATGCGCCGAGCCCGATGCATGCAAAACAGATGAATGAATGCAAACATGCTATCATACTGTATGCTAATTGAAACATGCCCTATTCTAACCATCATAAGCTGGTAAATAAAAGGGAGAAAGATGTGGGGTTGGAAGACATACATCACACGCACGCACACTTATTACAGTTATGCCCTCGCTCGGAGGGTCTGAATAAATAATATACAGTCCCAAATAAATAATACAGCCCAATAAGTGCCAAATCCTAATTAATTAACAAATTAATCTAGGAAAGCAGTAAATTTGCATGCAAGCTAGGGACTGCTTCGACTCTGCTCCGGATGATGAATGATGCATGCTCGGGTCGCTTGATGCGGAAATCCATTGCGACGCCCCAATTAGCCTCTGTTTACAATTGAGCCCGGAATGTTGTGCGTAGTCCCAAAAGATTGCCGGTTTTTGATTTGCTGCAACAGAGAGCAGGAAAGGGGCATAGCAATGTATTTTCACATATGTATGCACGACTACTCTTCAGGGAGTGTAGTCCTCGATCCTCGTGCCACCAATCACGCATCTCGATGCATGATTGCCGAGGAGTCGAATTGCACGACTCAATATGGAATGAATGCACATGAAAACATAACAACGCCTAGACTCCATCATAGATAATCCGAAGTGTCGGCGACAGGGATTTGAGACACGTTCCGTCACTCAAAGTACGAAACGTCCCTCGTTTCCCGTGCTCAGGCTAACTCCTATCCCAAACACAATGCAATATGCATGACATGCATGAATGCAACTAATATACAACCTAGCATACACAATGTTATGAAATGGCATACACAATGCTCGATGTAACACGACATACACAATGCTCTAACATACAACCTAGCATACGCAATGCTATGAATTGAAATGGCATACGCAATGCATAATGGACTTACACCAACACGAGTGGACCTCAGCCACACTCACATCAGTGGCCATAAGATGAAATGAGACACTCGAGATGCGTGCACACATGCACGCAAACTGAGGACCGATCCTAAGGCACAAATGCCACTCTAACAAGGCATGGAATATGGCATACAAACATGTGAATTTCAGCACTAGAATATGATGATAAACAGCCCCAAAACATGGCAATATGGCACCCGATGCATGAGATGAACCCCGAAACTCAAAACTAGGCATACGCAATGACCTATAGCTATACAAAGCATGCATTATTTGATCATGAAGCATGAAGATAGAGTCAAGGAAGTCCCAAAACATGAACTTTCTTAGTTCAAAGCATGGCCAAAAGGTGCTAGCAAGATGGGCTAAAGTAGCATGCAATTTTGACTAGCAAACATGGTTTACATGGCAAGTATATGAAGCACATGGAATCTCACCAAACCAGCAAAAATCAATGAACAAAACATGTGGAAATATGACCAAATAATCACTGAAATGTAGCCAACATGTGCAAAAATGAGGAGCTCCTTTAGAGGGCCATGCAAGGAGTTATTAGGCACATATAAGATAGACATGAAGCATGACCAAAACAGCTTTGGAAACCAAATATGGTAGTCCCAAAACTCACCAAATTGATCCTGAAATGTGACTTCAAAGCATGCAAGATAGGGTCTCTTTGGAAGGTGAAAATGACCACCAAACAAGTCAAGGTGAGAGGGGGTCACCCCCCTCTGATTTGGGGGCTCAAAATAGCATCAAAGCCACTAAAAATCCACTGGATTTCAGTGGCTAAGAGGCCAAAATAAGGCCAATGCAAATGCTCACATGTATGGCCCTAATCATGGAAGAATGAAGCATGCATAGGGGAAGATGACCCCAAACAGAGAATAGGCCTTAATTAGACATGAAGATGATATCAAAACAAGACTTTTTTCAATTTAGGCCGAGGTCCAAAAAGGCTCACAAATAGGGCTAATGTATCATGCAAAAACAGCCCCAAAAGAGAGAATCAGCAAACATGGCAGTAAATGATCTCAAACAGAGGAGAGCCCTTCAGCAAAGTTGAAGAGGGGCTCAAAACAAGATACTTTCCAATTTATGAAAAGTCTCAAATATGCTCACAAGTAGGGCTATAATATGATGTAAAAATGGCCCTAAAAGAGAGATAGAAAGCAAGAGGCAGTATCTGGCCTCAAACAGTGATGAGCCGTTCAACAAAGTTGAAGAGGGGCTCAAAATAAAGCACTTTACAGTTTGGCTTGAAGCCCAGAAATGCTTACAAATAGGACTAACATATCATGCAAGAAATAGCCCTAAAAGAGAGATAAATGGAAAGGGGTAGCAGGTGGCTTCAAACAGAGAAAAACCCTTGATCAAACATGAAGATAAGCTCAAAATAAGACTATTTCTAAAAGAGAGATAAAAGGTTCAGGTGGCCAGCCAGCCACCTTCCCTGGCCGGCCGACCAGTTCAAAAGGGTCAGGTGGCCGGCCTGCCATCTTTTCTGGCCGGCCTGCTACTTTTCAGGACAAAAATGGATCTTCTGGAAAGAAAGGTGGCCGGCTAGTGATTGGGAAGTCCAATGGTGGCCGGCCAGGTGTCCAAATTGAAGCCCCAGAAGTTAGCTTTCCAATGGAGCAAACCTTGCATTAAAATTCTTCCTGTACAAAAAGTTATGCCTATTTTGGTAAAGCCGCGCAGATTCGGTCCAACCGGAGTGATGCCCTACTTCAATCAACCATATCTCCCTCGTCCGGAATTGTCTTTAGGAGATTCTTGAGTGCAAAATGAAGCCCCGGAAGTCTTATTTCCAACGGTGGTGGTCTCATAGCTTGATTCCAAGTATGCAAATGAATAGGCCTGATTCAACGAGGGTTGCTCGACTCTTTCTTAACAGTTCATGCCCATTTTCTCCCCCAACTGGGTTTCTTCCCTCTTCTCTTCTTTTCTTCAACTTCAAACCCCTAAGTAAGGTGTTTTGAAAGATTTTTCAAAGATTTCATCTCTCTTTCATTCATTTCTACTTTGTCCTTGCTCGGTTTACCGAAAAGCGCAACATTTAACAAAATGTGAGCGTTGGAACATCGTAGAAACTTTATTTCAAAAACGCTTTGAAAGAGGGTTTTAAGGTCTAAAATCTTTTGATCAAGATTGTTTTGGTCCAAAAAGGGGTATGAAGTTGAGCTTTGACTCTCTCATTGCCGAAGAAACTGAACCTTTCCCCTGCACACCTTTCTCCATCATGTAAACCATCAGTCGCGTCCAAGTCTTAAGGGCAGTCAAAAATAGGGTGTCTACAAGGGGTTGGCAAGCCAGTCGCCCCGGGGTTCGGATCCCCACCAACATTAGCAGCAACAGCAGCATCAGAGACAGTTGCCATTTCTGAAAAATTACAGCAGAATTTTCACTATTCTGTATTTCCAGAAATCAAACTTAACACTAGAAAATCCCACAATTGGAAATTTAATTCAAAACTACTCTCACCACGCAACCTAGAATCGAACATGGTCAGGAAAGTTTCCAGGAAGACTGGAGGGGTCACACCGGTCCCACTTAAAACCCAGTTAACCTTAGACAAAACTTTCAAAAGCATGTTGACTCCTAGTCCATGGGAAACAACTTTAAGAATTAAATTTCCCAAGGGATAAACTAGGTTAAACACACCAAGTTCCAAACTGTACAAGCAATTACAACAAAATTGCTACAATAATTACAAGCAAATAAAACGTGCTTTACATATTGGTGAATAACCACAAATGAACACTCAAGCAAACAATTGCTTCAAATATTTAGTCCAAATTAATCCTTTTTCCCATTCCCATAGGTATTCCTGCAATAAAGAGTTAGCAGCAAAATACAACAAAACCTCCCTCAGCTTTTCTTTGCTTTGGCAAAGTAGTGATTGAAGGGGAGGGTACTAGCAAACAAAATAATAAATAACTGTAAGTAAAGATTGAAACCAACCCTTAAGTTACACATCTAGAATTTAAACTAAAAAAAACTGTAAAAAATTAATTACATAATAAACATGTAATTAACTATACAAGTTACAAACCCAAAATTAAATATAATTAAACCATATTTTAAATTGGTAAAGGTTACATATGAACTTATGGTACACTAAACATGTAATTAATAGAGGCAAGTTACAAATATTTTATAACTCCTAAACACTTAAATCACATTACTAGGCAAGAATTGCAAATGACATGATTAACACGCAAATAATTCTAGAGAAATTAACATGAATTTAAATATAGGCAAGTTATACACTTTACAACTCCACACCTAAATTAAAAATTAATAGGTACAAGTTACATGTAAATTTACTACCTAATAAACATGCTAGAAATGTAAATTACACTAAAAATTAAAACCGAATGAACATGTAATATATATTGTAAACTAGAAGCATGTGAACTAGAAATACAAGGCATGAACCGGTACACCATAAATTAATAAATTAATTAGAAAATACAATGAATTAACGTTGCACCAATGGAACTCTTCTTCCCTATTGATAACAGTGGCCTATTCCATGCTATGGGAAGACCAAACAGTAGCATACAAAAAATGGCAAAAACAAAAGCTTAACCCTGTGTACATGCATCTAATAAACCAATTAACTCGCTAGCACTACTAGTAGCCAATTACATGCAAAATTATTACACACACCTATGAATCTATTAATCTAATTCTATGATAAACGTCGAATCTATTTTAAGCTTGTTAGGAAAAACTACTCACATTACATAATTTCACATTGCATATCGCAAAATTATGAGATGAACAAAACAAACCTTCAATCCCAGAAAAAATAACATGCTGAATAAAATACAGATAAAATATAAAATGGTTAAAGGAAGCAAACCGAAGCCTGTGTAATACCACAGTCTCCTTAAAATAGATTCGTCGCCTCACTGTTGGGTGCTAGAGGTACGCCGGCGTCTACTTCCCAGGATACGACGATTTTTACCAGCTACAACAGAAGCACCTTCTGATTAGCTTAGCGAACGGACAACGGCAGCACTCTCTCTCAAGAAGAAAATTATAGGAGAAGTAGACTGACAGTGTATGGATGTCAAGGAAAAATTCTATATATCTTTTCAAGGAATAGGGCCTCCTTTTATACACCATGGGGGAGAGGGGAGGAGCCTCTAGCCATCAAGGCTGGCAACTAATGCTAGCTAAACTGCCCAATCAATTTTGTAAAACTAATGAGCCTTAAATGTGTGAGTTATATACACATTTATGAGGCAATTTCTCATTCAACCATTTTCTCCAACATGAACAACCACCACTAGTCTCTTTCCCCATCCCCTCTTACTTCCATCTTACACCTATTATAAACGACTAGCTCACTATAAATGATTTAACAACGGATTGCAACTAGAATCACCAATATTGCCAATGCTGATGCAACCCCCTACATACCATGGGAATAAATTATTACTTGGTCTACATCTTAAAATTCAATAAATGAAGGAAGGTCTAATACTCAGTTTGGTTTTGTTTTCAATTTTCATAATCTGAAAACAGAAAGTTTATTTTGAATGTTTAGTCACTTTTAGGTCTTTTCATATCTATCTTGATTCTTTGAGAAATAAGAGCAAAGGAAATCAATTTGTCTTGAAAGTTGGAACCATTTTAGCTTTAGCAAATGGGGCTTCTTTTTTCTTTTTTTTTTTTATCTTACTAATGTTAGTTGCTGAGTTGTTATAATTTTTATCAATCCTCATAGTGATTCTTTATTGATATGTGATTGGTTTCCTAACTACCTAAGCCAAACTTAGATTTCTATGATCCTTTAAACTATTTTGTTTGATTTTTGTTTGATTTTTTATTTTTATATAATTCATGATTTATGTGACCAAAAAGTAGTCAACATGACTTTTATATGTTAGCTTTGTCAAGGTCTTCATTATTTTAAAATGTGTTGGTCTCTTGTATATCCACCTTGCATTAGATGAATATGAACTATTTCATGTTTTGTTAAGACCTTAGATTAGAGTGACCCGAATCAATAATAAACCTGCAAAATAAACTTAGGTTTGATTTCCTATCATATTTCAATGTTCAGACATCAACTGGTAGAATTTGTTGGCAAATTGTTAGTTCAAGCACTATGTAATGTAATTCTGTTAGTTTTATTTTACTTTTACATAAAACTACATTAGAACATATAATGTTCCACTATTTCAAGTGCCGGCATCATGTGCTCGGAATTTTTTGTTTGCTACCATGAATGTGGGTATCATGAAGCGCAGTTGTTTACAATATGCTATTGACCAATTTGTAATTTTTTTTGTTTTTTTGTTTGTCCTTCCTAGTCCAAAGTATTTGTGTTAAATGAGGCCTAGTTTCTATGGATGGTTTGTGAATTTTGTGTAAGTTGAATGTTGATGTTAGATGTGGGGGACGCGGAGAGAGGGGGGGGGGGGAATGATGTCAGGTCTAGTTGCTTTCCCTTGTTGTTTGCCTATCTCCTCCATGTTTTTGATTTTTTATATGGCCAGTGGCCACCAAGATTTTGTTTTTTAGCTTATTGAAAAAACATAATGAAACAAATGAAAATTAATAGCTAACCCTGTGTTTAAATATCTTTTATGTAGTTAAAATTTCATTAATCTGCAGGTTCACTGCTTCTGGCCTCTGGATAGCACTAGAATAAGAGAGTTTGATAATGTGTGAAATGATATTACAAGACAATCTAGAGGAAGGCTCACCTTTGATACTATTCTTGTCATGTTTGGAAGGTATACCTTGAAACGTAGTACTTTTGTTGCTCTATTTAAGCAATCATGGCTCATGCTCATGCTCTGTTTTTTCCCTTCTCAAATTCAAGGCATTGTATCATTTCATTCCATGGGTAAATGCACTCAAAATTTGCCACATGGTTGGTGATTTTCTTTTTATTTTATTTTTTCAATTTTTTGGTTTTTTACTCTTGGCTCATTGTGAACTTCCCCTCTAAATTGTCAAAACTAGTGCTTGAAATCAACAACTTTACTGTTTAAAATTGTCATAAATCTATTTTGTCATTCTAAGATCTCTTTTGCTAGGTCATAAATGGACTTGAGGCCGGGACCTAATTCATAATATTAATCATTTGACCTAATTTTACTTGAATTTCATTTGAAATATTCAGCCAAAGGAAAATTAATCATCAAAATTCCATATACTTTGTATTTATTACTATTCGTTGTTCTTGTTCACTGGTAAATTTTTGGAAATTCATACACTTTCACCCAATATATTCTAAAATCTAGTTTTCCAAAATAGAATTAGGTAGGTTGAGTATTGTGCATAATTTATAGCTGAATAAAACGATAATGAATGAGCTAGGTATTGACATTGTTTATTTGTGGAATATTTGTGTTGATTCGGTTGTTAACAACAATATAGGAGTATGAGGAGAAAAGTGAAGAACCTGAGCAAGCTGCCCTTGAAGAAAGTGAACAACAAGAAGTTAAAGTTGAAGAAAAAGAAACATTGGGAGATACACAACAGGAGCCTGAGCTTGAGCCTAAGAAGGAGGAAGTTCCATCGTTGATATCAACTGACCAAACTGAGGATCTGTTGGTAAGTAACTTTAAAATTAATTATCGTGTAATCTCCTTAAAACTGGGAACTGTTGTATTTGGGTCGAATTGGATTTTCTAATAGGATCAAATTTGGATTCACAGTAATGGGAGCTTCCTATTGCCCTATTTACAATTGGGTTTGTTGTTCTGACTAGTATATTCATGATTCTTGTACATTTTGAGTGTAGGGTTTAAATGAAATAAATCCTAAAGCTGCCGAACTAGAAGAAAGTAATGCATTGGCGCTTGCCATAGTTCCACCTGGTAGGTTGTATATTAGTTTTTATTATTGGGAAAGTTTATAGCGATCTCGGTTTTTAACCCGACTCTTGTTGTATCCCCGGATTTGGGTTTAATGCTTTCATAGTGTTGTTTACCTCTTGCTTCCCTTGTATCTCCTTGAATTTGGCTTTTAAGTTGTTGTGGTTATGTTTGGATAGGTTGGTCGCTTGTTTTTCAAATCTTATGTTGCCCAGATTTTTGGTCCTCCGCTTATGTGGCCCTTCCTGCACTCGAGCGGGCTTTGCAAACTCTCAGTACTTTTGCAAATCTGCAAAACTACTAGGAGTGTGATACCCATGTTCCGTAGTACACTAATTGGTCCTTAATTTGAGTATGATTATGTGTTTAGCATGATTTTATGTGTCAATTGTGTGAATATATGTGATTTCGAAATTCTATCTGTTCACCGTAGGAATATCTGTTTGAATAATCTGCTTTGGAAATTAAATTGAGGGCCTTATCGGCCACAGAACCCAAAATTGATTACGCCATTGTGATTAGCGTAATTTTTAGAGCCTACGGTGAAATTTAATTGAAAATTGATTCGGGTTAGATTAAATCGATTAAATTGATGAATAGTGCCAAATTGCTTTATTATTATTATTATTATATTGTGAGTGGGGAATCTATGTAAAGGCATTTTACACTCAATTCCCTTCCTTTAACTTCATGTGGGCTGATCAACTCTCTGGAGAGAGGCAAGGCCGGCTGTTAGAATGAGAGAAGAGAGAATTGTGCAAATTTGGCCTAAAGCTTGAAAATCTTGGAGATTTAGCTCAAGAATTGACTAGAGCTTAGGAGATCAAAGCTTCTACGTGAGTAATTCTTGGATTATAGTTGTGATTTTGTGTGTTCAAGCTAACTTGGTGATCAAGAGTAAGGTTAAAATGAAATTGGGTTGGGTTTGTTGAATTGAAGCCTAATAAGTGCATGCATGGAAGAAATTACTTTGAGATTGCATGTTTGAGCACAAATGTGTATAATCCATGTGAAATGTTAAATGAAACTCATGTTTGATCACCATTTGTGTTATCTAAGTTGAGAATGTGGCTAATTCATCACATGCATATACAATTTGAGAAGATATGAGCTCAAATGCATGAGTTTGTTATGTTGGTGTT
Organism: Camellia japonica; assembly: GCA_030407325.1. Lineage (NCBI taxonomy): Eukaryota > Viridiplantae > Streptophyta > Magnoliopsida > Ericales > Theaceae > Camellia > Camellia japonica. Next base: position 91,777,699 of record JAPPVO010000031.1, read on the forward strand.
GAGTTTGATGTATTTTGGGACATGCATGTAGATAAATCAAGAAATTGAGCTTCCTAATGTTGTAATCTTGTACTGGTAGCATGTTAACATGTGTAAATGTGCAACTTGAGCCATAACATGCATGAATGGTTGGTTGGAAGCCGAAATGAAGCTCAAGAACACAAATCTGGGTTTTTCAGAATTTTGAGGTCCGCTCGAGCGTGGAACATGACGCTCGAGCAGGAAAATCGTGCTCCCAGCACTTTTTGCAGAGTTGGATGTCCGCTCGAGCGGGGAGTTTTGTAGACAGGCCTTCTGCTAGAGCGCTCTATTCCACGCTCGAGCGTATTTTTCATGCAACCAGTACTTTTGCAGGCCTTAAGGGTCCGCTCGAGCGGAGAAGTTGACGCTCGAGCGGGGACCCTGTTCTCTGAAATTTTGTATGCTCGTTCTGTGTTTCGTTTTCCGTTCTCTTTCACTTATAAACACTCTTAGGCATATGTTAAGCATTGTAAATGAGTTAATGAGATAAGAATAAAGCCTAAAGAGAAATATGTGAATCAAAGAACGGATTGAACTGTTAGTGACCCCTTTTTGTGTTCATGAAATGTGTAGGGTCAAGCTCCAGGGCAAATCCACAAGCCGATCACTGTGAGTAATATCGATATTCGAATGCTTGTGAATGTCCAATTGTTTAATTCCCTTATAAGCTTTATGAGTTGCTAATTGGGATTGTGGACAAAAGTTTGACACGAATAAATGAATGGACCGAAGGTCGTTTTGATAAACATAAATGGACCAAAGGTCGTTTTGATAAACAAATGGATCGAAGGTCATTTTGGTAGAAATGAACGGACCGAAGGTCGTTTTGACTTATAAGAATGGACCAAAGGTCGTTTTGACTTATAGGAATGGACCAAAGGTCGTTTTGACTTATAAGAATGGACCAAAGGTCGTTTTGACTTATATGAATGGACCGAAGGTCGTTTTGACACGAATGATCGGGCCAAAGGCCATTTTGACATGAATGAGTGGGCCGAAGGCCGTTTTGACATGAATGATCGGGCCAAAGGCCGTTTTGACATGAATGAGTGGGCCGAAGGCCGTTTGACAAGAATGATCGGGCCGAAGGCCGTTTTGACATAAACGAGTGGGCCGAAGGCCGTTTTGATATGAATGGGAATTTGAATGGGCCAAAGGCCAGAATGTGGAAACTACAAGTCACTTGATTTGAAATTCGTATAGTTATATATCTGTTAAATAGAAATATGAATTGGGCCCAAGGCCGTTTGGATCCTGTTGTTCTACATTGTTACGTAACTTCTGTATTTGATATTATTCACTGGGCTATCGCTCACGCTCATTCATGTGTTTGTAGGTGAGCCAAGAGAAGTCCAAACCTAGCCCCAGTGAAGTCTGCCATGAACAACACGAGTTTTGGAGAGCCAGCCTTATGTCTCACGCACGAGACCCATCCTTGCCATTTTGTTATGCACTTATGTTTTGTCTTGTTGGCAAGGACTTTGTATATATTTGTATATAGTCTGTTATGGGTTGGCTCAGTTTAGATGATCCTATCTGTAAAGAAGTTTATGCTACTGTACTTTGATGTGGGTTATTAACAGATATGGGTATGGTTTGTTTGATGTGCATATAAGCACGGTTCTATGGACAAAGTTTTAAATTTTTGCTTCCGTTTGGCCCCTTTACTCTGTTGAGTTACGTCTATTTTTGGTTTGAGGCCGTAGGTGATCTCAGGATTACTGGCCGGTTATGTCCTTAACCCATAGGGGCGGGTTCGGGTCATGACAAGGAGAGTGTTTTCTATGCTCGAGCGGCGTTTCCTACGCTCAAGCGGGTGGGCGCTCGAGCAGCCATTCTTGAGCTCGAGCGTTAGTCTGTCGTTTGCAAAACTACTGGATGTGTGTATTCTGCGCTCGAGCATCACTTCTTGTGCACGAGCGGAACAACTTATTATGTCTGACGCTCGAGCGTCAACTCTTGCGCTCGAGCGGACTGTGTGTATATCAGTTCGTAATGGCCTCATTTTATATCACTTTTTCATCTCTCTCTCTCTCTCTCTCTCCCCCCTCCCTCTAAAACTCTCCAAAAACCCTAGATCTTGAGTTTCTCTCTTTAAAACTCATATTCTCTCTACTATTTCACTTAGATCTATTGGGTTCTTCACCTTAGTGCCTTTGAGAAAAAGGTAGAACACGTCGTGGGCTCTTTTTTCATCTAAACAAAAGTGGGTTTCGGTGTCCTTAAAGTCCTCCCTTGCTTTGCTCGTCTTCCATCTTTGACGTAAGGACTTTCTACTCTCTCCTATGAGTTTTAACTTGGTTATTCGTCGATGTGTATGATATGTGGGGAAGTATGGTGATTTTGAACAAACCGATGATTTGGAGTTAAAAACGAAAGAGCGATTTTGAAATGAACGAATGGGAAAAGGTTATGGCAATAGATGTGAGCTTGTGTGGTGTTAAAATGGTTGATTTTGGTGTTGGGTTGAGATTGGGAAAAAGAAAGTTTTGCCCTAAAATGTCTTAAATAATTATTTTGCATTAATAATGAAATTGGTATCGAAAGTGTGAAATCGAGAGATTGTTTATATGAATGGTGTTGTTGGATTTGTTTAACCTCTCATCTATGGAAGTTTGGATAATTTATCTGTTATAAATATTGTATATCTGTTTAGAAATATCTATTTTGGGCTATCGGTGGAGGGCATGAGGATTAGGCGAATTAAAACTAATCCCTTGGCCATTATCATTATCATTGAGTATGATTATGATTTGTATACATTGTATATGTATGATGTTTGAAGGGGATGGACTTCATTAAACTAAGTTGGCATGTGTGTCTAGGGTGAAAGTCTCGAAAACTACGCGTCTACATGAATCCCGATTCCCGCGGATGAAATTTCCATAAAATGGCAAGTGAATGTATTGGTATGATGATTATATCAGTTGGAAACTTGTAAGGTGTACCTCTGTTTGATTGATTAAATGAAGTGGGAATAACTATTGAACCAAAATAAATGAATTAAGATGCAAATTTGGCATAACATGGTTTTGAAAAAGAGAGTTGTAAAAGATTTTGTCATTGGACAATGAACATGTGCATGTTACTTATATCCTTGTTAATATTCATATATTGTGTTAGATTGTTTCTACTGGGTTTTGGCTCACCCTACTTGGGAAATCATTTTCAGGAGTTAGAGATATGCCTCCGCCAGGACAGTAGTTTGGAGAGACTTGGAGCAAGAGCTTCTTTTGATTGTATTATTTTGTAAAGCCAATGGCTTAATTGTATTGAGTTAGACTAATTTTGTTGTGACCAAGCAAAGTCTTGGAAAAATGTAAGCCTATAGGGCATTTATTTTATTAATCATTAACTAGTATCACATGCTATAGATTCAGGGTAGAGCTTATGAATGTATATCGCATGTGTTATTCATGTAAATTAACTCTGATTAATGAAAATCTATTATTTTGTTTATGTCATTGGTTATCAGTTAATTATAGATGAATTATTATAATTATTTTGGGGGCGTGACAAAGTTTACAATTATATGAAGATTAAATTAAGACAACTAAATAAAAATGATATGTTACGCTAAAATTTTAAATTGGCACTTTCTTTTGGTTTATACATGTGTGTGTGTGTGTGTGTGTGTGTATTTTATAGGATAATAAAAAATTAGTCTGATGATTGGAATAATTTCAGGTAATAATCCGATGTCAAGCAGTTGGGATTTAAGTGCAATTGGAAAGACTTCAGGATGGGAGCTAGCACTAGTTACCACCCCAAGCAACGGTACTAGCCATGTGAAAGAAAGAAAATTGGTTTGCGCTACCTCTATTCACTTTATTAAAAAAAACAGTACTGCACGTTATATTCTTTATTTTCTCAACAAAAACGAAGGACAAAAAATATCAAAGAATTTCTAATATTGAAGGTGGTTGAAATATGACTTGCCCCATACCTAAAATATCAGTTTAAATTTTTTACATATGATATTGAGGAATTTTGGTTTATTTCAAAATATATTGAAAATGTCTTGTGGTTGATTTGAAGTGTGCATGTGCCAAATTATAATCACTGGTGTTAATTTAATTTTAGGCAATACTATATTTGATGGATCCCATTTGCATAGTTATGATTCTTAAATTGGGTTAATGCCTAGGTGATGTAGTTGTAGATGTAAATCCTTATTCTCTGTGCTCTATTTATTTAGATTGTGTTTGCATCTAGGATTTGAGGAGGGATTTACTTCTAAAGTAGTGATTTACTTCCATGGCATTCGACACAACCAGTTACCAATTTCTTGAGCAACTTAATGATCAAAATATCACATTCTCTTATAATACAACTTTGTAGTATAGTTTACTAGTTGTTCTTTACTTCACTATGACAAAGTCTCATGGAGAAGGCAAATGAAGAAACCTCCCAAAGAGAGCTTGAACCTTTTCTTCTTCTTTTTTTCCCCTCTTTATGTTTTCTTCTACTCATTCAACATTTATTGTTTCACTTCGATCTCTGCTTTTGCTCTTTATTTATTTTTTATTTTTTAGTTTTGAGTTTTGTTTTGATAAATGCAGGTTTGAAGCAATGTGGTAAGAGTTGCAAGCTAAGATGGTTGAATTATCTTAGACTAGACATCAAAAGAGGTAACATGTCCCCACTACAAAAAAAAAAAAAATAAATAAAATAAATAAAAAATAATAATAATAATAATAATAATAATAATAATAATAATAATAATAATAATAATAATAATATAATAATAATAATTTAATAACATTTTTTAATAGCATTTTTCTTAAAATGTTATCAAATATCATGCATTTAATATTAGATGATATGAGTGTTTTTTTTCCAATGAATTCATATTTTATTGGCAATAGGGTTAATTGCTCCAGCTATTACCGCGGGTTTAGGTGCCTTAGCACATACATTGGGCTCCCTCGTCCCTGTGATGGGAGCAAGTGGGTTTGCTGCAGTTGCAACTGTTATAGGAATTGTTGCCGGTAGTTTTAGATAATCTCTTAATAGTTTTGAATATGTTTAAAAACTTAGATATGCATAGTTTTGGATGATTTAAACTTTTTGGACAGTTTAGAACTTAAGGATATAGTTTTCGAATGTTTAGAATGTATGGATAATTGTTGAATGTTTATAATTTATGGATATAGTTTCTTTTTGATGTTTCAAACAATATTTTGGTGATTGATTGATATTTTGTGATGCTTGTTTGTAATGTTTGTTAGATTGTACAGAATTGGTCAAATAGAACCTGTTGAATTTAAAAAATTAACAATTAAAAAAAAAACTGTATATTCTACGCAGGCATAATAAGTTGTTGTATTATATATTTTACGACCAGCAATAAGAGTTATGATTTGTCCCAAGAATTAACGGCATGCAAAAGTAATTGTAGAAAAATCAAACACAACACACAAGATCTACTATTAAAGGGTTTTTAACGGCATGCAAAAATAGTTGTAGAAAAATCAAACACGACTCACAAGATCTGCTATTAAAGGGCTTTTACGGCATAACACAACATGCCGTTGAAAGCCAATAACTTTCCATAATTGGTTATAATATGACGTTACCTTGTGCGTCGTAGAATTGTATCCACAGCGTGCATTTGGCACCATAAAAACCCTTTTTTGTTGTAGTACCTGTTCGTTTATACGTATTCTTCATATTCAAGTCTCTTCGTCTTCTTCTTCAAGTTTCAATTATTTTTTCTTTATCTTTTTCCTCACTTCAAAATTTCAATCCACCCCACCAAAGCTCACCATTATCTTCAACATCATTGTTTCTTCTCTCCTCTTTTTGTCTCTACAAACCCACAAACCTTCTCTCTCTCTCCTTAATCTCCTTCTCCACTTTCTCTCTTTATAAACCCACAAACATTCTCTCTCTTCAATCTACGATTGGAATGGATTCTCTTTACCAGGAATTTTAACCAAAATTGATAAAAAATATAAATGAATCAAACCTAAAATTCACAAGATGGATAGGTAAGAAAACATTACGTAGAAGAAGATGGGCTGAAGAGAAGGCTTCCCCTGAGAGGCTTGAATGAGAATCTACTAAGAAACTTGGCAACACAACCCCCTTCAATACCCATGTTAGTCACCACAATCATCAGAACCAATCTAGGGTAATCGTTAATGAACATGATGGCAACAAACATACCCACGTTATAGCCACCACAATCATCAGAACCAATCATGAAGGCCACATCATTTTAATTGAATCTAGGTAGTACGAAGGTAAGTAATAGCTTGGTGGATTTGTATTGCCTCTGTTCTTCATACCTACTTATGGGGATGAAACAATATACTTTTCTTCTTTAGTATTTGCCAATGGTGAGAGTAAGGAAAGAGAGGAAAAGATGGATGGAGTCTTTTTTAAATTAATTTGTTTATTATTTGGGTGTATATCTTGAAAATTATAACTCTAAATAATTTAATAAAGAATACTGATAAATTAGGCGTACTGAATAATTTTTTGAATATAAATAGAATCACACTATAATTACTTACTTAACTATTGACAATATATATATATATATATATATTTGTATGTAATTAATAGTAGTTGTTAGGCTTGGCTAAATAGATTAGTTGTTAGATTTTGTTGACTCGACTTTCTAATTATTGTGGACTAGTGATCTATTTAATATTTCCAATAATATAATTACTCTCCTAACTATTGACCGAAAAAAAAAAAAAAAAATTTGTGCATATTATTAATTACATTTGCACTTGTTCTTTGACATTTTCCTATGCAGTTTAACTTCAATTTAATCCATACAATTAATCCTACCAATTCGGTCATTGAGTTATCTTGTATTTTGGAATTTAACTCAAATTACATTGCACACTATGATTAATAATTATCGCATGTTATTTTGACCTTTTTTTTTTTTTTTTTTGGGGGGGGGGGTTTAGTGGACTCACGCACTGAACGCTATTAAGGTCTGGTTTGACATGTTGAGAAAAAGTCAAAAAATTAAAAAGTTACTTAAAAAGTAAAAAAGTTATCACTATTTATAAATTAAAAATATATAAAAAATTAATTTTACAATATTAGTACAATTCAAAAAATTACACAGTGATGTTACTGAAGTGATGAGAAATTTACGCAATGATGGTAGGAAAAAAAATTAGATGTATATATATTCATTAAGTTTGAGGGTATTGTAGGGCTCGTGAGGGCCCATCACGAATCCCATTTCGACAATCCGAACCATTCAATGTGTACAACTTGTCGAGTTATTATATGCCTGAAAAAAATCGCATTAATCGAATATAGATAGCTATGTGATCAAATCAGATTTTTTCCGGCCGTTTATTTTTCACCGTCCATTTTTCTCATACAAAACTGTTTTGATCACATAGTTATCGATATCCGATCAAAGTGGATTATCGAAACGGAACTCGTGGTGGGCCCCCACGGGCCCAACAGTACTCGTGAAGCCTCATGCTATGTATGCATATGGTTCAGATTCTTCTCACCATTTCAACGATTCCGTACGGTCCTTCTGCAGCACTATCACTGATGAGTCTAGAACGTAGGGGTAAAAATGTAATTTTGTTATTTTATACAATATTTTAATACACATTTTTTCGTAAAAAGACAAAAAGTTATTCTAAACAACCATATTTTTTTTCCTCTACTTTCTAGTCCAAAAAGTTAAAAAGTACACTTATTTAAGACACCCCAAACAATCCTTAAGTGACAAGTAATTGACAGTTTTTTTTTTCCTGATTAACTAGAATTTAGAAATAATAAAAGTTGCCTATTTTAATAAGATATTTTAATTTTTAGTTATTTTAATAAGCTATTTTAATTTTTTTACTATTTTAGTAGGCTAAAATATTTGTATTTGAGAAGAATGTTGAAATTTTTTATAGTTTGATGTAATATTTGTGACAGAAAAAGTAAAGTGATTACGAATTTTATGCGATATTTTGTCCTAAAAAAAGCTAATTTTTAACTTCCCAAACACCTAGTTAATACCATGTTTGCGTGGTCGCTTGAATGAAGGGGCAAAATGTGTTCAAGTAGGCGCCCTCTAAACGATTTTCATTGTAATTAATTAAACTTAACAATTAAGGACATGTTTAATTAGTAGGATTATAGTATAGGATTAAAATTGTTAGTTTATGGACTCACAATTTTATATTTAATTGTAAATTTTATTAATCGGATTACATGTACAGCGGACGTTCAACCCGATAAAATTGATGAATTTTCAATATTGAGAGGGGTTGAGAATTATAATTTCAAGTATGAAAAAATAAAATAAAATAAACACATAATAAATATTTATCTCACTAATTTAATTAGACAATCAATCCAGAGCCGACTTTGGGGTAAAGCCTACAAAGCAGCCACTTTGGGCCACCAAAAAAAAGGCCCAAGAAAAGGCCCCAAAAACTATAGTAAGTATTGTACTGGTTCAGAAAAAAAAAGACCCACTTGAGTGAGAAAGATCTAAAGTTTTTTTTATAAGAAGAGGCCGAATCTGAATAAGAAAAAGATCTAAAATTTTTTATAAGAAGAGGCCAAATCTGAATAAAAAAGGCTCAAAATTTGGAGGCCTCAATTTATATTTTAAATAATTTGAGATATAACTACAAACATATAATAAAATCAAGTTTTTACCAGTTGGTTTCTGTTAGCAACAAGAATTAGAAGTACTCATCAATTTTATTTTATTTTATTTTTTAAAACTAATTGGAGAACTATTGTGTTTGGTTGTGTTTTGAAAATGTGATTCTACACCTACATTTAAATATGATGTTTGGAACGAGTTTTGGAATCACGTTTCCAAAACTCTGCAGAGAACTTTGTCTCAGGCGCGGTTTTCGGAATTTTTTTTTTGCAAATTTTGCCTAACCGGTCATCCCACAGGTTGACCGGAATAGTGAATTTTTTTTTTTATATGTTAATTTTTATATATTCGAAAACAACATTTTCTGAATTTTTTAAAATTTCTTATGTGCTTTAAAATAATTTTGAATTGTATGTTTTGTTATGAGTTGTAAATTTTTGTATCAAATATCAAATGTCACATCAATAATTCCCTACTCAATTCAAAACTATTTTCAAAACTCTTTACCAAACAAATTTTCCACACTCAAATCATAATTCCAAACCTCACAAACTCAAAATACAACTCATACTCTCAAATCATAGTTACAAAGCTCTACCAAACGCAACTTTATATATATATATATATATATTTTGGTTCAATTATGATGGAAAGTCTTAAATTTGTAATATAAAGTTGGATTTCAAGATACAAACTCTAATAGAGATGAATTCTTATTTTATTTGATTAAATATTTATTTAATCATTGATTATGTATATTGTCTATTACGATTACATATTTTTATTATTTTTATGTTTCCTTTTATAGAAATGATAGAGACCTTATTTTTCCTTGACCCCCACAATCCCCACAAACACATGTCAGCGAGTGATAGGAGGGAAAAAAAAAAACAAACAAACAAACAAACAAAAAGTAAAAAGTTAACTAATCCTAATACATTGGGGGTGATAGGGATTTGGGGACGTTGCTGCGCGGGGTGTGCAGCAGCATCTGCTGTGCGGCGGAAATGGGCCCATTTTGGGACCCATTTTGATAATCCAAACCGTTCACATTTTAGAATACATCAAGTAGAACATGTCTGCAAAAAATCAAATTAATCGGATATAATTTACCCATTCATCCACTCATATTTCTATCTATAAAGATAAATAATAATTGTGATTTAAAGTATTAAAATGAATACAAATGTGAGTTGATGAATAGGTAAACGATATCCAATTAATTTGATTTTTTGCAGGCATATTCTACTTGATGTATTCTAAAATGTGAATGGTTCGAATTATCAAAATGGGCCCATTTCTGTGCACAACAGATGCTGTTGCACACCCCACGCAGCAGCATCCCCAAACTCGGGTGATGGAGGTTGAGGAAAAAAAAGAGTCTCAATCTTTTTCTTTCCTTTTATTGATTATTTGATTTGTAATGATTGAGGCTAGCATGATGATGATGTTAATAATTTTTGATAACTATATCAAACACGTCACTATTCTCAGAAAATATAATTTTGGACATGAAAACTAAATAAATAAATAGAAGACTTAGTTTACTTTTTTTGGTACTCCAGCTTATATTTTAGTCTTTTTTATTATTATAAACTTTATTATATATTTAAGTAAATTTTAATAGTCTTTTTGTGTGCACTATTAAATACAAAAATTTAAAACAAAATTCAATATATAATCTTTTGATCAAACTTTTTTTTTTTAATTTATATGAAAAATCACATATTTTAAGCCCCCGAAAAAGTTAGAGTCTGCCTTGAACCAATCTTACACCAACTCATGAGATTATTAATCATATTGCTTAATTGACTAATTTCAACAATACTAGGTGGTCTGAAAAATTATATCTCGAATGGCTCGAAATACTCAAAACGACGTCGTTTTGAGTGTAAAATAACATCGTTTTAACACATTTGAACCACAAAAATTCAGACCACTGAACATTTTCTGACTTAACTTATACATGGTTAGAGAATCTATGAAACCTCATAAGTAGAGGGAAAATGATTTTTTCCCCGAATTTTGTCCCCCCTAATCCCCCGAATGTCCAAAACGACGTCGTTTTGGGCTTTTTTTTTTTTTTTTTTTTCTTCTTCTTCTTCTTCATGTAGGTGCAGGACTGAGATAGAGGGAGAGGGAGAGGAGAGGGAGAGGAAGAGGAAGAGAAGAGAGACCGATCGTCGCAGCACTCTAGTCCAGTCCGATTGGCGGCCGATCGTCGTAGCTCGCAGATCATCGCAGCTCGCAGCTCGTCGCCCGATCGTCTCCGCCCCGCCTCCGCCTCTGCCTCCGCCCCCTGCCCAGCCCGGTTGATGTTGGCCCCTCCAGTCCAGTCCAGTCCTTCTTCTTCTTCTTCTTCTTCTTCCTTCTCTTCTTCTTCTTCCTTTTTCAAATTCGGGGGATTCCGGGGGGGGGGCTTTCGAGCTCCCTAGCACGACTCTAGTAGAGAGGCATATTCTTGTGGCGGTACCGGAGGAAAAAAAATTCTCTCTCTAGCATGAATCCCTCTCCCAATGCTAGCAACGGTACTCTTGAGTGCCCAAGTCCTCTGAAGATGAGGACCATCTAATCAGGAGCACGAAGAAAATCAAGGGAATCAAAGCTAGGGATGATGATCTGATGTTTGAATCCCCCTCTGGTTGGGGTTCTAGTAAGATTCAAATCACTGGTACTACGAGAGAGACTAAGGGAAGACTTCTCCCTCGATCTTTCAAAGATGCTCTAACTAATCAGTGACTGAATGAGAAATCCTTTGATTTAGATCTGGAGGACCTAGCTACGGATGGTGAGTACTCCAATGAAGATGATAGCGAAGACGAGGATATGGACAACTCTGAGAGTGGTATACCAGGTGTCCCTCACATCACATTCCCCAAAAATTTGTTGAACAAGGAGATTTCAAAGCCATAGATTTGGGATTTGGCTTCTTCTTAATCAAATTTCAGATGAAAGATGACTGTGTCAGAGCCTACTTACACAGGAGGTCTGTGGATCGTCCTAGATCATTACTTGACTGTTCGAAAATGGAAGCATGACTTCAAACTAATGGCTGCCGGAGAAGTATCTACGGCATTGTGGGTTCGATTTCTCCAACTTCCAATCGAGTACTACAACGAAAAGGTGTTGTTCCATATTGCTTAGGCAATTATAAAATCCTCTGAAGATTGACAACAATATGACAACTTCGTCTAGAGGGAAATATGCCAGAATGTGTGTGGAGATGGACTTGAACAAGCCCTTGATCTCTCACTTCACCATTGGTAAGTTAACCGATGCAATTGAGTATGAACACTTACATTCAATTTGCTTTATATGTGGCAAGGCTGGTCACTGGAAGGAATCGTGCAACATGCAGCCGAAGAAGATAGATTTGAAAGGCAAACGTCCGGCGGAAGGCGGGCACTAGATGACCGTTGGAAATTCAGAGACTGGCTCTAGGCTGAAACAAAAAAAATGGGCCTTCTACAAGCTATGAGCTGGTTGAAAAATAGGGAAACTAACAGCTTTAGGCCTAGATGCTTAATTGGACTGGAAAAGAGTTGACAGATATAACAATTATGGGTTCAAAGGGAAGGCCTATAGAGGGCCCAAGGGACAAGACTTTGAGAAAGATGGAAATCTTATAATGGGTTGTTTGGCATGTCCTACTTTAGCATATCTTTTTATCTTATTTAAATCATATCATCTCTCTATCACATTGCACATCTTTTTGTAAAAAACAAAAAAGATATACTTATTTAAATTATCTCAAAATAATCCCAAAGGCTTCGTTTGGGAAGTAGGTTAGTTTTTTGACTTTTTTGACTATTTTAACTTGTGACTAAAAAATCTGGTTTGGGAAGGACTTTTGGCTTTTTTGAATTTTTTGTGAGAGAAAGAATGTAATGATTATGAATTAGATATGATATTTTATCTTATTGATATAGAAAATCTATTTTATTTTTTATGATTATTTTAACAAAAAAAAACTCCAAACCTCTTTTTCCAGACGGAGCCTTAGTCATCTTTTTTTTGTTACAAGAAAATCCTCCCACTCTCCCGCAGGTCCAAGGCAGCGCCCCTTGAGGAGATCACCAGGGTGTCCTGTTGTCCGTTCCAAGTAAGAGACTATAACCTGGAAGCTTGTCTCGACCTCCCAAGACAAACTCCGCTTAAGTCAGGACTCGCACAGCGGGGGAACATTAAACCCACACCAAGCTGCTGATTAGGCATCTTGAGGTCAACCTCCTAACCAACTGTGCTACGCCCAGGAGATTGGCCCAGAGGGGAATTGAACTCAGGACCTAGGGGCTTAAACCCCAGGCCCTTACCAGGTTGCCACCCACCCCTAGGTTCCTTAGTCATCTTAAAACTAAGACAAAGCCACGTGATAACATGACAGATGAGAGAATACCTTTTGAAAAATAAAATAAAAATAAAGAGGAATCAACCACAACACCATTATTGCTCTGCAAAATTCTGAGGCGGCCATGTGCGATGGTCTTATTAAAGACGATTGTAGTGAAAATGCTGATAAGGAAGAAGTATACGAAAGAGAAAAATGGGTTTCAACCTAAGCACTTGAAACAAAGATTCAGGACAATGTTAGACCAACAAGTTCCAAGGTGTATGAGCATAGAATCACTAGAGGTAGACAAGCACAGAGTGACTTCCAGCACAGCGGCGTCCATATCCATGGACCCAGATAGAGAAGTCATTCACCTAGTCAACTCCAAATGGTAGATAGAAGAAACAAGAGTAAGGATCAATCCAGGAATTTTGAATCTAATAGGGAAACTGGCCCACCAAATCCATGTGATCCTAACAAGGTCAGAGGCGAAAAGCAGCGAGAGTGTTCGAGAAATCAGGGGCTTGATTGATGATCAGCCCCTTCCGTCCAACCCAAACTCCTTATCAATGATGTTGCTTATATGGAAATTGTAGAGGGGCTAGTAACAAGGCCTTCAATCATACGCTCAAAGAATTTGGCGAAGAATCACAACCCTTATGGGGTTGTTTTTTTAATAACATAGGATATACAACATCTACACATGTGGACCCTATCGGGCAGAGTGGAGATATTTGGATTATTTGGGACCCATTTCGTGTAATAGTACAAACCTTGGAAGCTAACCACCAAGTCATTCATGCCAAGATCAAGAGAGAAAATTACCCATACTGGATACTCTCAGCGATCTACGCTAGCCCCAATCCATGCAATAGAGATGTTTTGTGGACTAATTTGGAGTCGATGGTAGATAATATGCAAGATCCATGGCTAGTTGATAGGGACTTCAATGATATCGCATCTCTTACGCTGTGTTTGGTTGGGGAATTTCAGGAGGGATTTAGATAGGAAAAAGGAAAATGTGTGTGAAAGTAGGTGAAATATAGGTATGTTTTATTCATATTTTACCTACCTTTTTCATTTCTTTTTCCAAATCCCTTCCCAAATCCCCCAACCAAACACAGCGTTAGTGAAAAGAGAAGCTTCGCAACCAATTTTCATCATGGCATATCCCAAATTTTTTTCGATAGGTAGTAAATGTGACCTTATGGATTTAGGGTATTCGGGGCCTCACCTTACGTGGTCCAATGGTAGACAAGGCTTGGCCAACACTCTTGAGCGTTTGGATAAAGCTGTTTATGGCACTGATTTGAGGGAAGCATTTCTTGAAGAAGCTGTGAGAAACCTACCAAGGACCCATTTTGACCATTCTCCTATGGTCATCTACACTCAAGTTATGTTTCCTGTTAACTCTTCTTGTAGACCCTTTAGATTTGAAGCCACTTGGCTCACAGATCCCAGTTTCAAAATTATTATTATAAATTCTTGAGAGCAAGTCCATAATTCTATTTATGATGCCACTCTTGTTTTTAAAAATAGGGTTTCAGTTTGGAATAAAACTGTTTTTAGAAATATTTTTTGTAAGAAAAGGTGGCTTTTGGGCAGAATTGAAAGTATTCAGAAATCTCAATCTTTTAAGTTTTTCTACAACCTTTTTTTTTTTGGAAAAAGAGTTGGTGAACGAGTATGATTTTGTTTTGTTTCAAGAAGAACTCCTGTGGTTTGAAAAATCTAGATCTGGATGTATCACCCAAATGCAGAGAAATACCAAGTTTATTCATACAACCACCGTAGCCAGACGAAGGAAATCTAGAGTGCATGCACTTAAAGATTTGAATGGGGAATGGATTTCGGACCCTCTTGCTATTATTGCTCATGTGCAGAATTATTTTGGGAATCTTTTTAAGAGGGTTGACACTGTTTATTTGAGTAATTGGAGAAATGTGTCTTATGCCAAGATCTTTTGCGAAGAGAACAATTCTTTGATGAAACCAGTGTCCAACAAAGAAGTGTGGGAGGCTATTAAGTGCATTACAGCTTTCAAAGCCTTGGAGTGGATGGTTTGCAATCTATATTCTGTCATTTTCAGTGGGATATTGTCGGCTTGTCAGTGTGTGAGTTTATCAAGACTTGCTTTGGAGATAAGAGAATCCCGAAGCACTTGAATAAAACTCTTATTAGGTCAAGTTTGGTATGAAGTCAAAAAGTTAAAAAGTCAAAAAGTTACTTAAAAAGTTAAAAAGTTATCACTATTCACCAAAAGTCAAAAAGTACGGCTGTACAACTCCCAATTCTAATTTTCCCCTACACACTAATTTATACAATTTTTTAATACACATTTTTTTATAAAAAGTCAAAAAGTTAATCTAAATAACCATATTTTTTTCCTCAACTTTTTAGTTCAAAAAGTCAAAAAGTGCACTTATTTAGGACATCCCAAACAACCCCTTAACCTTATCCCTAAAGAGAATAACCCTGAGAATATCAAACAACCCATTAGCTTGTGCAATGTTTTGTATAAAACCATATCTAAAATCTTGGTTAATAGAATTCGAGCTCTTTTTGGTAGAATTGTTAGCCCTAACTAGTGTAGTTTTTTTCTTGGGAGGACTACTTGTGTGAGACCCTTAACTTTTGTAAACCTTGCTAGGTCTTTAAATTTTGAATTATTATAATAAAGCCCTTAGTTCGTCAGTTATTCGCAAATTAAACTCTAGAACCGAAAACACATCACGGATGAACCCATAGAAACTCTAATCGACCCTGGAAGCTTAGAAATCATTTATAACACTCTAATATTAATTATTTAACTCTCAAATTTTAGATTAATCACTCTAAACCTTAACTTCCGGTTTTCACAGTTTTCGTTCGATTATTTACCTTTAAATTCAAAGCAAGATAATACAAACCGAATTATTTTTCCTAACACTAATTTATTAACTCTACACTTGAAATAGATACTTTAATTGAGCCCAAGCCCTTACATTTTTATTAAATCACAAATTGACCCTAAACAAGTACCATTATATATTTATATATACATTTGTACCCTAAATCTTTTTTCAACATTATATTTTACAATTTTCAAGATTTTTACACAAAAATATATATAACATAAGCCCCTCAAATCACCATTTATGGCCAGCCATACCTACATAGATATGATGAATGTACTTTTTGAGACAATTTTACATGATTTAAGGAAGAAAATCTTTGACTTGGTACAAACTTATATATATATATATATATATATGTATATATGCAACTAGGTTGGTTTGATTAGGAGGAAAACCCTAACTAGATCATATTTAGGAACCTAATTAAGACCTTTATTCCTCCACTATTCCATTGAATTCAAACTAAATCCAAACTATCCAATCTAATTCCAACCAAGGGGCATTTAGGACCTTTTGCACCAAATTCATTATATAAACAACCCCTGCCCTAGCATTTACATACAAGAACAACACTTATATACCCTATATTTAGCTGAGAGAGAAGAAATGAAGGAGGGTGAGCTTGGTAGAAGAGAGGAGAAAAATAAAAAGTTTGTTAGCAATTCCAACAACCCTCAAGTAAGCCACAACACAACTCTCTCTCTCATTTTCCTTTTTCAAATACATATTATTAGAATTTTAAAATGGTATTTTCAGATGTGTTCTAATGGTATTCTTGCGTTAAAAATGAAAGGAGTTGAGCCTTGATTCTACCCTTCTTCTATTTCTCTTAATCAGTATAAGACTACCTTTTTCCATATCAATCTCTCAAAATTTTCAAAGGCACACCTTCACCTTAAATTTCTGAGTTTAATACATATTATTTAGCATGTTTTCATCACAAGAGAAGTGGAAAATTTCCCCTAGCTGACCTCTTTTCTCACCAACTTTCTATTTTCAAGAACTGTGCCATAAAAATCTATTTTACAACCACATTGCGAAAATTTTAGAAAAATGTATAAAAATCTTCTGGACCTCCATTGTATGTCAAAATCTTTCTTAAGGAGTTAGCTTTCAAGTAAAATTGGTTTCATTTAAAACGAGTGGGCAGTTTGTGAGAAAATCCGATTTTCGTAACAATCAACAAATCTGGATAGAGCTGGAGTATTTATGAAATAACTAAAAATATGGAAAAGTTATTCCATTTTTGAAAAATGTTTTGAGAACTAGATGAAATTCCCTATGAACCATAGGAAGGCCGGGTTTGGAAAAATTTGAAATAGCCATTTTGAGTATAATCTATAGGTAATATTGAATCTGAAAATTCTATTTTCATTGGTGTTTTATGCTCTTGTGTTCATGAATATGATTATTAATTTATGATCATGTCTCGGTATGATATTACACGTGTCATAGGTTTATGTATTTTATTTTAATCCTTCTATGGTGCTCACACTTGTGCAAATCTGGAAATTATATTCTTGTGTGAAATTATTCCCTTAACTACTTGAATATGCCTAGAGCTACTTGTGCCTATCTTCATATGTGAATCTCATGTGTTGTAACTTTATTTCCTTTTATTTGTGCTATTTAGTTGTTCATACTTGTGCAATAGATGTTGTTTCAAGAGCATGTCCTAACTCTGACATAAATTATCTAACTCAAACAGGAAACTTAATTGGTGGTAATGGGTTGCTAATTTTTGGACAAGTTACTAAGATATTGATTGGTTGACGGGATGCATTCCCTATTTGGAAGTTAAAGTCTTGCGCAAGTGGTTTTCGGAACCCTTGAACGGAACGGTTGTATTCGGACCCTAGATATTTGGTGTAAGGAGGGATTTGGGCAAGGCCCATTATTACCGTCTATTTTGAGGCCCTGCGGTTGGCGCTACGCCGTATATAACCGTTTCTAGGCATCCAAGGTAAGTTCTGCAACAAAGCAGCAAAAGATGGGGCATACTGAATAATCTGCGTCCGATTCTTGCAGTTGGGAGGACGAAATCTCTTTGGGGGATTTCTAGGCTACTAACAACTAACCCTGTAACCTGTGTTAATTACTTGAATGTCATGCTCCTTTCCCCTATTGTTGTAATTTGCTATTGTGTATTAGATTGGGAAAAAGGGACGGGGTGTATGTGTGTTTACTGGGCATTCAAAACTCATGGCGTTTCGTGTCAGGTATCGAAGAAATGTACAAAGCCAACGAATAGTCAAAGACATTTGAAGACTTAAGTTTGCCTTAGAAAAAGTTTGGAACCATTTCGCTTATTAGTTTGACTGTGCTTTTATTTATTCTTGGATTGTAATAGTAATGGGACTCGTTTTGTAAATTTGAGACACTGTAATTATTATTTACCTTGTAATCCTATGTCTATCTCTGCGTTGTTTATGAGATCTTGCGTCAATGCCTTTTAAGATCTGTCAAAAGGGTAGTGCACTACCTAAGAAAGTTAGACTTAGAAGGGAGGCTAACTTGACTCCTCCGGTGATCTGGGATCTTACTTGGTTATTGGCCATAAGACTTATTAGTGTCGTTTCCTAGAATCCTCACCTTAGATAAACCCTGTATTTAATTGTTAATATACTCTTTGATGTTCACGATTTTTGGGGCATCTGTAGACACCCCATTTTTGACTGTCCTCAAGGCTTGGACGTCACCGTTTGAACACCCGGTGATCATCCATGTTTGTGTTCGTTTGGAGTTCTCGGAGGCCTCGGCTACGCGCCTTGCCTCAGGATCTCCGAACTCGACCGTTTTGTGTCTGGTTTTGCACCAAACACTTGTGTTTTGCCTTGGAAGGGCAGGGAATGCCTTGTGAGGCATCCCCACACGTCACCGGCCATGGTTAGAGGCCACCGGCTGTTGTTTGTGTCCACCGGCAATGTATATTGCCGGCCGGCACTCTTTTTGGCCGAGCGGCCATCAATTTTGTCAAAATGACAATTTTGGCTAGCCGACTACTGTTCATCTGCTTTTAGCAGATATTTTGTGCCAGCTGTGATAGCTGGTACCCCCCCCCCCATTCCCCTCCATACACGTATATGGAGGGATTTCCCTCTTGGATGGCTTGTTTTGTAAGCCTTACAAGAGGGAATTGCCTATATAGGAGAGTTTCTTCTCTTTGGCCAAGGGTTAGACATTTTAGACAGCTTTTGTAAAGCTTGAGTTCTAGGGTTAGGGTTAGATACATATTCTATCTCTATAAGTGTGTGTTTTGTCCCACTTTTGCTCACAAACGCACACCAACACACCATCTCTTGGACTTGAGACCTTTGGAGGGTTGTTTTAGCATTTTGCAGCTGGATTAGAGCCAAGGAAGGCTGTTGGAGCATTGCTTGTGAAGGTGGTCTTCAAGGGTAAGAAACTTCCCTTTTATTCCCCATTTTTGCATTGCTTTTCTACCTATCTTAGAACTATTTTTGTGTTTAGTGTATAACATAAAAAAGTTCTGTTTTTTAGCCCTCTTGATTGTTTGTTAAGAGTGTTTTGTGGTTTGGGTTTGTTTGACCCCTTAGGCTTGTAAGGCTCCTTTTTGTGCTATTTTGTGCAAGTTTTTCGGACTTTGGTGTTTGGGCCTCTTCACCATGAACTCTTGAGGGATTTCAGTGGTAAAGATGGTGCCTTAAAGTCTCAAAAAGGGGAGGGCCACCCCCTCTCCTTGTTGTCCTTGAAAAGGACAATTTTGGCCTCTTAAGGGAGCATCTAGCTTAGGCTTTTGTTGATCATGCCATGGCTGTATTTTATGCTTATATTGTCATGATTTAACTTTGTATTAAGTTGGTTTTGGTACACCATGCATGCTTAGCATACCTACCATGTAATGCCTTGTTATTGCCTTAATATGCCTTAGGTTGTTAGCCTTTGTTCTAGCATGTTTTAGGTTTAACCTTGTGAAGGTTTTGTGCTTATTTTGCCATGTTTAAGGTCTGTCCATAATTGTTTGGGTTGATTTTGACATGCTTGGTATAGCTCCTTTGTATTTGAGCTTGTATGCTTCAAGTATGTGAATGTGTAGCATGTGTTGCTTGCATCATTTGAGTGGTTTGGCACCATTTGTAACATCATTTCAGTCCCTAAGACATGCTTGTATGCTTGCCTTGGTCGTCTCTTTGTTGCCTCTTGAGCATGTGTTATATGCTCCTTGAGAGTGCATTTGTGCATGCCTTCATATTTGAACCACTTAGATGCCATCTAAGTAGTCCTTTGGCCTTGTTTTAACATGCTAAAAATCTGTTTTTAGTTGTTTAATGCATGCCATGGTTGTTATGCTAAGTGTGTTTCAAAGCTTCATTACCTTGCTTCAAGAATTGGACATTTGCACACTAGTATTTGTCTTGTTTAAGTTGGTTTGGCACCTCTTATAACATGATTTTCAGGACTTATGTTGCATGCCATATGTCCATGTTAGGCCTCTTTTAAATGTGTTTAAAAATTGCCTTTATATGCTTAAGCGTTGGACCATAACATGTGCATGTGTGCATGTGTGTTTAGCCCTCATATTTGAGCACTTGGCCA
This sequence comes from Camellia japonica, assembly GCA_030407325.1. Lineage (NCBI taxonomy): Eukaryota > Viridiplantae > Streptophyta > Magnoliopsida > Ericales > Theaceae > Camellia > Camellia japonica. The sequence continues at coordinate 91,798,103 of JAPPVO010000031.1, forward strand.
CTAATTTTGGGCCTAGTTAGGGCTGCCAAGTCATGTTTAAGTCCATCATTTGCTTGTTTGCATGCTTACCTCGTGTGTTGTCACATACTTGGCCTATCTCATGTTGTTGCATGCTCGGAACCCTTCGTATTTGGCATGCATTCTTCTTTGGTCAAGTTGCTTACATGTTGCAAGCCTTGCATGCTTGGTTAGTTTGCATGTCTCACATGTTTGTTTGCTTAGGTTGCATGCCTAGTGTGCATTGTTTGTCCACATGTTCATGTTGCATCCTTAGCTTGCATGCCTAGGTTGCATTGCATCTTGCATGCATGCTTTGTCCCTTGATTAGTGATAGGGATTGGGCCTTGGTTTGGTTGTTTGCATTGCATTTGAAATCAATGTGCACAACTTGGTTCTTTGGGCCATCATGCATGGAATGGGTGATTGGTGGTCCGAGAATCAAGGCACATGCCCCTTTGAGTCACAAACATGATAAGGGGCATGATTGGTGCATACATTGCTTGAATTGTATCGCCATGCTATGCCTTGTCCTCTGCTGCTGTCAATTGCAGGTTCTGCAGACATTCTTGGCCGGCCGGCAATATTTAGTGCCGACCGGCAATGTATTGGTGGCCGATAGCCTCATCTCCAGCCGATGATCACATGCTGTAGCCGGTGTCTCTTCTACTCAGCCGGTAGTGTTCCCCAATGTCCAAAGAGGCATCCCTGAGGCTTTGGCAGTCTTTGGAGGGGTAGAGCAGGGAAAACAGAGGCAGACCATGCATGACAGTGCAATTCCGAGCAGGACCCGAGCATACGTTGCATCAGGCTCTCCTCCCTAGGCGGTTTACTATTTTTCCTAGTTTAGTTGGTTGTTAACTAATTAGGTAATTTGTAATATTTAATTAGCTTGCGTAGTTAATTAATTTGTATTATTCTTTTAGTCCCTCCGAGTGAGGGCGAATTTGTAATAAGTGTGGGTGCGTGTGTATGCATGTCTTCCAACCTCCACTTCTTTCTTCCCTTTTATTTACCTACTTATGATGGTAGATTAGGGCATATTTACATCAGCATACCTTATGCTATGCATGCGTGCACCCATGCATTTGTCTTGCATGCACCGGGCTCGGTACATCATACAGACTGCATTGTATTTCCAATTCCAAATTGAATACGTGATGATTGTAACATTTCACATGCCATTTTAGGGTTAGCCGAGCCTACTCTAACTGCATCCTTGCATGTGTTGCATTAGCCACTTAACATGAACTAGGACATGCATGTTTGCTAACTAGTTTATTGTTTTGGCATGGAGTGCAATGTAAGTATTTATGCTTTAGCATCTCGCATGCGTGTGAATGTTAACATGACAGCATAATTACCATGTGGCTAAGTGCTTATATGAGATAAACTGCCTGATTGCCCTGGGTGAAGGTTGGATTGTTTGAGTTGGAAAAACTCGTTGAAATCCGTGTTTTAGCCTACTTGCGAGTAGCAAATTCCAAAGCGTTTTCAAAACAAACGGATATGCAATGCTTGTTTCCAAATTAGGCAATCTAGTCTATACTTGTTTGCTGTGCGCATAACATAGTAATTCTAGGCTAATAACCGGAATAAGAACACATAACGTTTTCAAAATCGGATGTCATGGTTAGTAGAGGCCGGTCTTCGGACCAGGCGAGAGGGGGTGCTCATAGCTGACCTTCCCCAATCGTACCCAAGCTCCCGAGCCGAGGCAACTTTGGTGATGACGGACACGTGGCCTTTGGCACCGAGTCAGGGTTTCCTAAATTTCCCAAAATAAAATATTTAGGTGGCGACTTTGTATCTGGCAAAGCAGTCCATGTTTGGCATTTCTTTTCAAAAATCTGTTTCTCAAAACGATTTGCCAGAGTTGGACTCTTTGGTTCAGATTTAGAACCGACACAAATCGAGTCCGAACTGTAACCCGTTGAGGTCCCTCGCGGGCATGTTACAGCGTCACAACTTGTGATAATGTTATCATTGCTCAAGAGATTATCCACACTCTCAGATTCAAGAAAGGAAAAGTTGGCGATATGATCTTGAAAATTGATTTGGAAAAAGCATATGATATTGTCTCTTGGGAATTCTTGCATCATACTTTGGTTGAGAATAATTTGAACCATCATTGGGTAGAACTTATTATGAACTACCTGACTAGTGTCAAATCGGCGGTCCTTTGGAATGGGGAACAATTGCAAGAATTCCCTCTTGAAAGAGGCCAAGGGGATCCTTTATCCCCCTACCTCTTTGTTTTGTGCATGGAGAGGCTATATAATATAATCACCTATGAAGTTGAGAGTAAGGCTTGGAAAAGGGTTAAGGCATAAAAAAATGGCTTATTATTTCCCATTTCTTCTTTGCAGATGACTTTCTCTTTTTTCCCAAAGTTGATTCTAAGGTGTGTAATATTGTAATGAAAGTGATGGTTGATTTTAGTGCTATTTCTGGGTTGAAAATTAGTTTACAAATATCTAAGCTTTTTATGTCTCCAAATTTGGAGAAGGCAAAGGCCAGAGCTTTAAGCTTTTAGTGTGGGATCCCCCTCACTCATGATTTGGGCAAATACTTAGGCATCTCCCTCTTCCATAAGAGGGTTAGCAATAGTCACTTTCTCTCCATCTTCGAGAAGCTTCATCAAAGACTTTTAGGTTGGAAAGCTAGCCTTCTATCTTTAGTTGGGAGAGCTATTGCCCTCCCATCTTATACCATGCAAACTCTGGAGCTCCCTGTGAATGTTTGTAAAGATTTGGACAAGATCAATAGGAATTTCCTTTGGGAAGATTCAGTAATGGGAAAAAAAGTGCATCTCATTAATTGGGATACAGTCTGTACTAACAAAAAGTATGGAGGGTTGGGTTTGAAAAAGGCTAAAAACCAAAATCTAGCTCTTCTATCCAAATTGGGATGGAAAATTTTATGTCAAGAGGAAGGCATATAGCTTGACGTGTTCTGGCATAAGTATCTTAAAAGGGACTCCTTAATGCATTTTCCCAATAAGAAAAGAGTCTCTCATGTTTGAAACGGTAATCTCAAGACTAAACCTATCCTTAAAAAGGGGTTTAAGTGAATATGGGGAATGGTTCTAAAATCTCTTTGTTTCATGATTGGTGGTGTAGGGAAGCTAGTTTGGCTTCTTTATTCCTAAATCTACCTCACAGAGATGATATTACTATGGATAGCCTCCTTGATGAAAAAAAGAGTTGGAATCCTGTTGCTTTGAATGATTATCTCCTCAGTCAAGCAATTGATTAGGTAAGGATGATACACATGCCACTTTATGTGACCTTTATTGATTTTCCTATGTGGAAGGGTTCTAAGAGTGGTAGCTACTCAACAAATGCAGCTTATGATCTTGTTGTGAATCCTCTTAGGAATTCCAATAATTCGCAATGGCTTTAGAAGTTACAAATCTCTCAAAAGCTTAAGGGATTTGTTTGGTTAATCCTTCATGGGAAGCTCCTTACAAATTCCTTGAGATGGAGGAGGGGTTTAACTACTTCTAGGAATTGTCCTAGATGCTTTAACTTTGAGAAACATCTTATAACGATTCTGGTTTAGACCCGACCCGTTCATTGTTTTGAATCTAGGATTCCTTGTCTCAATGGTTGTTCATGTCTTCTTTCGTCTTATTCCTTGTTGAATTTGGTTATTGGAGTGTCTTGGTTGTATTTGAAATAGATTGGGGAGTTAGTTTTTCAAAACTATTACTGCCTAGTCTTTAGCTTGTTTGTTGAAGCAAACTTTCTTGCGCTCGAGCGAATTTTGAGAACTTCTAGTATTTTTGTAGGTCTGCAAAACTACTGGAAGTATGGCATTCTTCGCTCGAGCGGTGTTTCTTGTGCTCGAGCGATCTTGGCTCGAGCAGTCTTTCTTGCGCTCGAGCAGTCTTTTAGAACTCTTAGTACTTTTGTAGGCCTATAAAAGTACTGGGAGAGTGGTGTTCTTCGCTCAAGCAGTACTTTGTTTGCTCGAGCAGTCTCTCTTTTTGTGTTTGGTTGCTCGAGTGACCATTCCTGCGCTTGAGCGGTCTAAGCGTATATCAGTCAGAGAAACACACTTTCTGAGTCATTTTCTCACCTCTCTCTCTCTCTAAACATTTCAAAACTTAGATCTCCTTTCTCTCTCTCTAGAAACCATCTCTAAAACCTCAAATACACCATGATCTGTTGATCTCTACACCAATGTGTAGACCGCCCGAACTCCGCTCCGCACGCGAGGGCGCGAATTGTAGTTCTAGCTACTACAGTTTGGACTCATGTCACGGTTCTGAATCTAATCTCATAAGGTGCAATGTAAGACTGATAAATCACCAAATAGTCTAAATCCGGAAAATCGTTTTGGAAAACTGATTTTAATCAAGAAGTGCCAAACATGGACTGCTTTGCTAGATTTCAGAGTCGCCACCTAAATATTTTGTTTTGGGAAATTTAGGAAACCCTGACTCGTGCCTAAGGCCACGCGTCTGTCATCACCAAAGTTGCCTCGGCTTGGGAACTTGGGTACGAGGGGGGAAGGTCATGAAATGAGCACCCCCGCTCACCCGATCAAATGATCGGCCTTTACTAAGCATGATATGTTGTTTTTGAAAACACATGTGTTCTTATTCCGGTTTATTAGCTAACTTACTATGTGATGCGCACAGCATACAAGTATAGACTCAATCGCAAGAATTGGAACAAAACATCTCATGTTTGTTTTTTGAAAATGGTTTGAAAGTGCTACTCACAAGTAGGCTAAGACGCGGATTTGCCACCCTCAAGTGGGCTTAGAAAACAACATGATTTTACCACTCTGCAAGTGGGCGTAAAACGCATATTTTGATGAATTGTTCCAATTCAAGCAATGAAACCTCCATCCACAGGCATTCATGCAGTTAATCACTTAAGCACATGGCCTCATGGAAAGCATGTTATCATGGCAGTCACTTACACTCATGCAAGGATGCTAAAGCGTAAACACTCACCGAGTACTCCGAGCCAAAACAGAAGCTAGTTAGTAATCATGCATGATCTTAGCTATGTTAAGATGCCTAATGCAACACATGCAAAAATGCAACTAAAATAGGCTCGGCTATCTAAGATGGCATATGAATGCAACACTTGGTAACATGCTTTGAAACACGTATTCAAGTAGGTGTATTGAAATACAATGTAGTTTGAATGATGCGCCGAGCCCGGTGCATGTAATATGAATGAATGATGCACGCATGCAAAGCATAAGTATGCTAATTGAGATATGCCCTAAACTAACCATCGAAAGCTGATAAGTAAAAAGGAGAAAGAAATGGGATTGGAGGACATGCATTACACACACGCACACTTATTACAACATTGCCCTCGCGAAGGAGGGTCCGAATGAATTTAGCTAACTAGCTACGCTAATTAAACTAATTATTACAAATCAACTAATTAACTAACTATTCCTAGTTAACTAATTATTACAAAACAAATCGAATCAACTAACTATTCTAAGTTAATTAAGTACAAACCAAAATTAATTAATTAAACACTTAACTAATTAATTACAAAATAACTAAGCTAATGAACTACTTTAGCTAAGCAATTTAAACAAATGGCCTCGGGAAGCGAGGGGATATGCATGCTCGGTCGGCTTCGCTCGGAAATCCACTATGGTGCCTTATGATGCCTCTATTTGCACTCTTCTGTACTTCTGAAAATTCTGACCCACCTTAGGAACATGCTGAGGAATGATCGGCCAAAGATGGTGGCCATCGGCCACTTTTGATAGCCGATCGGCAGACATTGGTGGCCTGTCGGCAGCTTTGATAGTCGGTCGGCCACTGCTTCCTGCAATTTCTCATTTTGCTGCAACAGAGCACTAACAGAGGCATGGCAGTGTATTTGCAAGGAATGTGTGCACAACCATCCTCCCTATCATTTCTCAAGCTCAAGGGAGTGCGGTACTCAACTCTCAGGCCACCAATCGCGTATCTCAATACATGATGGCCAAAGAGGCCAAGTTGCACAAGTCAATGTCAATGAATGCACAACTAACACATAAGAGCCTCCGCCTCTATCATGTTTGATCAAGAGGGTCGGCGACCGAGAAATGTGGCGCGTTTCATCACTTCAAGTATGAAACGCCCCTCGTTTCTCGTGTTTGGATCAACATCCGATCCAAACACAATGCAATGCAACAACATGCAAACAACATGAGCATGGCAAGTTAGAGTCCTTAAGCATTAAAACTAGTGAGGGACACAACACAAGGGCTATGTAATGCAATACTCAATGGACCAAACCAACCCCAAACTGACCTCATGCATGCCAAAACAGTGGCTGAGATGCTCTGAAATGTTAGCATTAAAAGCAAGAAAATGCATGCTCATGCATTGGCCCATGAACTAGGCATAAGGGTCAACTCTCAAACACAATTAAGAAGTGATAAATGTGAGAGTGTAGCAATGAAATATGCTCTGAAATCATGTAAGAGATGATGCCAAATCATGCACATAACACAAATAAAGCATGCTAGGAGACTCAAAGCTTAAGGCTAGCAAAGGCACTTGTACCATAGCTCTATCAAGCAAGCCCCAAAGGGCCAAGGTGACCCAAAATAGTCCCAAGGTAGGTCAAAACAATGCTGAAACATGCATGGAGTAGAGCTAACACATGCTAGAATGTGAGGCATAAAGCATGATGCATGCAAGGCCAATGATGAGGATTACACTACAAGTGTAAGAAGCAAATGAGGGATGCTCTAACCAACCAAAAACAGAGTTGTATGGCAAAATAAGACAAAAAACACACTGAGATGGTAGCCCAAAAGGCTTAGGCAAGCATGCATGCCAATTGGCTCATGATTGAGATATAAAGCATGACCTTCCAAAAGCATTGAAAGAGTGAAGCATGGGAGAGTATAACCACATTTCATGCACTGAAATCATATATCAAATGATGCTAAATCATACAAATAGCCCAAGTAATGCATGCTAGTGGACTCAAAACACAAAGCTAGTGGGCAAAAATGCACTATGGCTATACAAAGCAAGGCATGCATGACCAAAAGCATATGAAACAGAGCTTAAGCATGGCAAAACATGAATAAAAGCTTGCTGGAGTGGAACCAAAAACATGCTACAATGGTGGTCCAAAGCATGATGCATATTAGGGCTATAGGGAGGATTGCACTACAAGTACAAGGAGCATGTAAGAGGTAATCAAACCAAGCCAAAATAGAGCTATATCATGTTAAAATAAGGCCTAAGGCATGCTGAGATGGAGCCAAAACATGCTAGAAAGACATGCTACTTTGATGAGCCATCAACACAAGCAAACAAGAAAAGAGGAGGGGGGACGACCCCCTTCTATTTTGGGCCTCAAAACCACATTTCTACCACTAAAAATCCACTAGAGTTCAGTGGTGAAGAGGCCAACAAAGGTGATCTCGAAGGCCTAAATGGATAGCACAAAACAAGGCCAAATAAGGCACAAAATGGGATAGACCACCCCCAATACCAAAGAGGCCTCAAACAAACACTTTAAGGACTTAAAAAAAAGAGTTTTTGCAGTTGAAAGTTAAGCCAAAAGAAGCATGCGAATAGGGCCAAATAAGCAACTACAACAAAGCTTTAAAGAGCATAAAGACTCACCCTTGAAGAACCACTTTAGAACAGCAACTTCAGAGGCAAAAACCAATCCAAAACCACTCAAATGCAACCTCCAAGAACATCAGCTCAATAGTGATGGTGTTTCACTATGTGTTTGTGTGCAAAAGTGTGAAGAAATGACACTTTTGAGCACAAACAAGTGTAAATATAGAGAGAGAGGGAGAAATGTAGAGAGAGAGTGATATGTATATATCTCTATGCAATTTTTTTGAACCTCTGAAAGGGGAGAGGAGCCTTCCCTCTTATAGAAATCCAAGTCTCAAGCTTCTTGGACAAGCTAAGAGCTTGTTTAAATCCCTCTATACACGTGTATGGAGGATACAATCTATGCTCACCAGCTGGCACAGCTGGCAACAAAATATCTGCAAAAGCAAAGAAAAGGGCCTCGGCCACAAAATATGGCCGACCGGCCATCAAAGGTGCCGACCGGCCAACATTGATAGCCGATGGAAGGAGGGCATGGCCGATGGGCAAGGGCCTGGCTAATGGGTTGTAGGGATAGCCAACATGCCACCCCCTTCCCTTAGAAACAAAGCCACAAGCTCTTGGTCCACAACCAAGCACAAAAGAGACAAGTTGAGAGGCTCCAAGGCAAGGTGCACAGCCGAGACCTTCAGGAACTCAAAACGAACACGAGCATGGATGATCATCGAGTGTTCAAACGATGACGCCCAAGTCTTGAGGACGGTCAAAAATGGGGTGTCTACACAATGTGCCTTTGTTAAAAAGGTAGAGCTCACTTATGGCTTCATTCTACTTGGAGCAAAGTTCGTTTTCGCTTCATCGAGTTTCAACTATTGTTCCTCTTGGTCTTTGTCTTTGAGGTAGGGATTTCTCTACACTCTAGTGTGATTTTTAACTTGGTTATTTGTCTTTTAAACAAATCTTGATATTGGAGATTTTTGAACAAAAGGGTCTTGGTTTTATATCAAAAGAGGGGTTTTCAAATGGGTTCTTGAAAATGGTTATGAAATTGTAAATGTGGTTGAGTTATGGTAAAATGAGGTATTTTATCCTTGGAATTGGTTTATAAAGAAAATGTGATTTTGCCCTAAAATGTGAACATTTGATTTTGCAAAGAGAAAAAATGGAAATGATGTAAGATTTTATGGAATTGGAATGATGATGATGATGTTGGTGGAGTTGGATACGTATCATCGCTCCCATCTTGAGATTTGGAAAGTACATCTTTATTGGAAATTATTTATCTGTCTAGAGATATCTATTTTGGGCTATCGGTGGAGGATAGTCATGATTGTTGTAGAAATTACATGAGAATTAGGTGAATTGAAACTAATGTCTCATCTATTTGCATTAAGCATCATTACATATTTAACACATTGAAAATGTGTACTATTTTGAGAAAAAATTGGGTGAATACCTTGGTGAATATAGGTAAGAGTGTAGTTGTCGTATTATGTTGGCTTGTGTGTCCTTGGTGAAAGTCTAGAAACCCGCGTAGATAGGTGTCGAGCCTTCTAGTTAGTACTGGTAAAAATGACAAATTGGTAGTTCTTTTAGTCTACTTGCAGACACGTCCTATAGATTCCCAGTATTGTATCCACTACCCTATTTTCTATTGTAAAGGAAATGATTTCATGAATTATGATATAGACTTGGCATTGCATGAGTTTTTGGAAAGAGATATAAAATGCTTTGGCATGAGTATTGCATATGCATTCACTTTATAACCTTGTTAAATTCATACAATATGTTAGAGTATCTTTACTAGGCTTTGGCTCACCCTATGTGGAAAACCATTTTCAGGTGCTGATGATATGCCTCTGCCAAGGCTGTAGCTTGGGAGGACTTGGAGCCGATAGTTTCCTTTTGTTATTTTGTAACTATGTTTATACAAACCTAGGGCTTTATTTGTATTGAGTTTCAAACTCACTTTTGTTGTAACCAAGCATCATCTTGGAAAGTTGCAGCCAATATGGCATTACTATATCTATTTAACTTTTATTCATATTATTAACTTGTGGCACATGCTGTAGATTTAGAATTATGGCTTATAAATGTATAAATGCATGTGTTACTATTTTGTGCACTTGAAGTATATGAATGGAAGGACTTTACTCTTAGATCATGATGTTGTTTAATTAATCATTACTTTGGTTTTATTGTTATATTTTGGGGGTGTTACAGATCTTGACCACATTTTTAGAGACTGTAAGTACTCTATGGCTTTATGGACCTACTTGGGAATTGGCAATTGGGTTTCGAGAAATAGAGGGAAACCTATGAATATTTGGCTTGAGAAAAATCTAAAATCAAAATAATTTGCCCAGTTTAGTCCTAATTGGAATGTTACTTTCCTTGTGATTATTTGGCAAATCTAGAAGGATCATAATAGAAAAGTGTTTGATAAAATTGAGCCCTCATGTGAATAGAGTGCAATCCTCCTTCATAATTATGTTACGGAAGTCATTTAGGCTTTCCAGTGTCCGACATTTTTTCCAATTCGAAAAAACCTGTACTCATTAAGTGGACTTTTCCTTGTGTAGGTCGTTTGAAGCTCAATATAGATGGATGTGCTCGTGGAGACCCAGGAGAAGGGGGCTTCGGTGGCTTGCTCAAAAATGAAGATGGTGAATGGGTGTGTGGCTTTTACGGGAAACTTTGGTCTTATACGAACTTGGAAGCAGAGTTATGGGGCATTTATAGAGGTCTAACTATAGCCTTGGAAAAAGGATTCTATGGATTCATTATCGAATATGACATCTCCGTGGCTATCGAGATGTTATGCAATGGAGCACCTCCAAAATCCTCTTTCAAAAGATTGGTGGAGGATGCTAGACACTCGATGCAAAGGTGTAACGGTGAAGCTCAACACGTGTGTCGCAAAGGAAATTTGTGTGTTGATGGGTTGGCTCACCTTAGTTCAGATAAAGTTGATCAACTGATTGTGTCTCCCAACCCTCTAGATGAGATTCTTAGTTTGTATAGTGTAGACCTATTAGGGAGAGCCTATATGAGAGATTAGCTGTGTTCTTTGTTTTCATTTTTTAACATTTCAATGTACCAAAAAAAAAAAAAAAGAGTAGAGGCATCGATAATGTTACACATTCCCAAATTTCTATTTAGATGTTTGGCTTGACTCTATTTGATGTCAGACATACATATGGGGGCATTCGAATCAAAGGAAAAATTGGAAAAACTTGTTTCAGTTTTTTAAAAAAAATTTTAAAAAGAAAAATTAACAACAACAACAACAACAACAACAACAACTCCTCTAGAACCCAAATAACAAAATAAAAACTTTAAGGGAGAGAATTGGTTCATCCATAAGGAAAAAAAAAAGAAAAGAAAATAATTTCAATTAAAAAAAAAATTAATGGAGAACTAGAAGAAAACAAAATTTATAGGTCTCAATCCATATTCTACATAACAATAGCATAAAATGAAATTGTATAAAGAAAACATACCTGATAATGTTTATCTTTGTACTTTTACTTTAATAATGGTTGAAAAAGGGGAAAAAAATTTTGTTAAATAGAAAAAAATGAAACCCTAGAGGAAAGAAAAGAGAGAAAGGATCTACCATAATTCAATCAAACATTTTTGTACTTTCTTTGAAATAGAAAACCATTGTAGAAAGAGAGAAACAAAACCAAAATGTAAAAAAGAAAAATGATAAAAGTAATTGATTGTAGAAGAGAAGAAGTGTAGAATGGTTAATTGGAGAATGAGTTGGTTAAGTAGGAATAACGTGGATGATTTTTATTTATTTTTTATTTAGTATTTAAATGCCACATGAAGTGTCACGCCCCCAAAATAATTACCATAATTCATCTATAAATAACTACTACTAGATGACATAAACAAAATAATAGACTTTCATTAATTAGAGTTAATTTATATGAATGACGCATGTGATATACATTCATAAGCTCTACCCTGAATCTATAACATGTGATACCAGTTAATGATTAACAAAATAAATGCCCTACAAGCTTACATTTTTCCAAGACCATGCCTGGTTTACAACAAAAGAGAGAGTCTTAAGCTCCATACATATCAAGCCCTAGGCTTGTACAAATATTAAATACAAAAAACAAAAACAAAGCCTTCAGCTCCCAAGTCCTCCCAAGCTAAGTCCTTGGAGGAGGCATGTCACCAGCACCTGAAAATGATTTCCCAAGTAGGGTGAGCCAAAACCCAGTAGAAACAATCTAGCACAATATATGAATATTATCGAAGATATAAGTATGATACACATGTTCAATGCCCAAATGACAAATCTTTTACAACTTTTTCCACAACCATGTTATGTTAAACTCACGTCTCAATCCATTAGTTATACCCACTTCATTTAGTCAATCAAACAGAGGATACTTCCCATAGGCTCCAACCAACATGCTTATTATACAAAATACGTTCACTTGACATTTTATAGAAATTTCGTCCGCAGAAATCGACACCCATGTATACACGCGGTTTTCAGGACTTTCACTTTGGACACACGGGCCAACTTTGTTTAATGGAGTCCATTCCATTTCTCCTCCCAAACATGGAGTACATCTCCTTTCTCTTCCCAAATCATCATTCATATATAATGTATATAAATCATAATCATATTTAATGATAATGGCTAAGAGATTAGTTTCAATTTGTCTAATCTACATGCTATTTCTACAACAATCATGGTTATCCTCCACTGATAGCCCAAAACAAATATACAATCTCAAGGACAGATAAATTATCCAAATTTCTATAGGTAACAGGTAATACATATCTAACTCCACCATTCATATGAACAATCATCCAATTTCATGTTACCAATACCAATTTCATTATTTGTGCAAAATAATTATTTAAGGAGTTTTAGGGCAAAACCCCATTTTCGTCCAAGATTCCACCCAAGTGCCAAATCACTAAAATTCTTATAACACACCCTATCCCTATTCCCATAATCACCCTTTTTGCATTTACATTACAAAACCCCTCATTTGATTTTACATCCCAAACCCTAGGTTTGCTCAACATCATTCCATGTTTCAATGTTTCTTACACAACAACAAATGACTAAGTTAAAACTCATAGAAGAGTGTAGAAAGTCCTTACCTCAAGTTTAGAAGCCGAGAGAGAAAATGGAGACACTTCAAACATGCCAAAACCCAACTCTACTCGGATGAGAATGTAGCCTTCGAGATGCTCTATCTTTTCATCAAAGAGGGTAGGGTGGAGAAACCACTAAATCTAGGTGAAAAGGTAGAAAGAGAGAGAGAGAGTGAGTTTTAGAGAGAGGAGCTCTAGATCTAGGGTTTTGAGGGAGAAAGTTTTGAAAAAGTGATGAAAAAGGGTGCTACTGCGAATTGATATACGCACAGTCTGCTCGAGTGCTAGAGTTGACGCTCGAGTGTCAGACATAACAATTTGTTCCGTTCGAGTGTAGAATACACACATGCAGTAGTTTTGTAGACAATAGACCAACGCTCGAGTGTAAGAATGTCCGCTTGAGCTGAGCCCGCTCGAGCTCAAAAAGAACCGTTTAAGCGTAGAATGCACTCTCCCAGTAGTTTTGTAGAGTGACAAAAGTACTATGAGTTTGCAAAGTCTGCTCAAGCGGAGGGACAAAAATCTTGGCAACAAAAGTTTAGAAATTGAGCAATCAACTTGTCCTAAACGCAACCACAACAACCCCAAAGCAAAATTTAAGGAGATACAAGGGAAGCAAGATGTAAACAACAATATGAAACCATTAAACCCGAGTTCAGGATACAACAAGTGTCGGGTCAAAACCAGAATCACTATATGGAGTTTCACAAGTCTAAAGTAGGTTTTCCCTCTTAATAATAGTATAGACCAAGAGTCCAAGTGACCTGTTCACATAGATAAAAAATATAGATGTATTGTGGAAAAAAAATGGTTACTTAAGGTGAAATTGTAGCAAAAGTTGTGGCTGCTTAAAAATATTGGGGTGGCAAGGCAAAATCAAAATAGTTTAGTTAATCCAAATCAAAAGAGAAACCCTAGCATTAAGAATTTGCTTCCAAGTGGTTTCATTGTTAAATAGGAAGAAATAAACCTTGGAGGAAAGAGAACAGAGAAAGAATCTGCCATAATTAAATCAAACACTTCTATATTTTCTTTGAAAGAGAAAACCATTATAGAAAGAGAGGAAGAAACCAAAAAGTATAAAAGGAAGAATGATAAAAGTAACTGATTGTAGAATAAAAGAAGTATAGAGTAGTTAATTGGAGAACATGTTGGTCGAGTAGAAATAATGTGGATGATTTTTTTTTATTTATATTATCTACATGCCATGTGGCAAGAGTTTCAGGAGTACAAAGTAGATGTTCCCTTTTAATAATATAAGTATAGACTAGTGGGTGTGTGTCCACCCAATGGGTGTGTTGTTAAATCTGTAAAATATAAATGTTGATTTTGAATTAAAAACATGTAATGTTGATTGCTCAAGTGATACAAGTGTTATTTACTAGACCAATAGTCTTAGGTTCAAGTTCCTTCCACCACCTCAATATTTAATTTTTTATTTGTCCTACAAAATAAGGGACACGTGGCATTAAAAAAAGAAAAAAAAGGCTTAGACATCAAGTGACCTGTTCGCATAGATATTTAATTTTTTATTTATCTTAAAAAATAAGGTACACGTGGCATAAAAAAGAAGGCTTAGACACCAAGTGACCTGTTCACATAAATAGATTGTATGGATCTCCCTCTTCTCCTGCACTCTACTGTCCAATCATGTCCAGCAAATGAAGACATATGGAAAGTCATGGATCCAATGGTGAGGAGGACGCCGCATCTATGAAGTTGAAGGGCTAAACAAAACGACACTAATTTTTGTCGTTTTGGGCAAACGGAGGTAACTAACGGAAATTTTTTTTTATTTTATTTTGAACTACATACGCAGATTTGGATCCCTTCTCTCCCGTCTTTTTCAAAAACTCACAACCCAATCCCTCTCTTTCTCTCTCTAGACCTACATTCTTGAGCCTCGCTCCTCTCCATCAGCAAACCCATCGGCAACGGTAGAAGGCTTCCGATATCAGCATTCCAACATCCCTGGACTCCATCGTCTGAGAAGCTTTGTTTACCCAAACACATTGTAGCCACTAAAGGTCGGATTTGTTTATTTTCTCTTCTTTTTTTTTTTTTTTTTTGTTGGTATAAATCCATTCCAAGTGTATAATGAAATGCCTCAATGAATATATATATATATATATATGTTGTAAATATATTTGAAATGCCTCAATGAATATATATATTTCAATAAGTTTTTCATTGAAATATATAATGATATATTAAAAAGATTTTAATATATCAGTTCTTCAATAAGTTTTTCATTGAATAGATTTTAGTATATCAGATTTTAAATAAGTTTTTCATTTGTGTTAAGAAAGTGCAAGCAATCTTCATATTTGAATGTATTATTAATTAATATATCAATTTTGAACAAGTGCAATCAATAATACAGCACATATCTGTTTGTTCAAAACTATATAATATATTAGTTTGTTCAATGATATATTAACTAGTGGGTTCACATGATACATTAATTAATAATATAGTGCATATATATATATATTGATAATTTTGATTATCATGATGAAGGCTTGGTTGTGAAAAACAGAGCATTAACAATATAATGTACTTAGAAAGCATTATTATGATTGGTTTAATTGTTTCATTATATTTCATGAACTCAATGAATATATATATATATATATATATGTATATTATAAACAGATTTGAAATGCCTCAATGAATATATATATATATATATATATATGTATATTATAAACAGATTTGAAATGCCTCAATGAATATATATGTTTAAATAGATTTTAAACAAATTTGATATTGGGTTTTGAAACAGATTGGGGTTTTAAATAGATTGGGGTTATAGGTATTAAAAATTACAGTGTCTAGTATATTGTTTTTGGTGTTGAAGAATATTAAATCATTAAACATAACCTTTATGGAAGATGGTTACATGAGGCATCTTGTACTTGAATCATTTAAGAAAATTATCTGTCTAAATATCATATTTAGTCATGTACTGCTTTGACATATTTCTTATATGATAATCATGTTTACTTTTTTGCATTTTAGGTGTTGCATATATCGAAGATAGATGATTTAGCAATTGCTACCCAAATGGATGTTCATGGCAAGGATGATACACAGTGTGAATCCATACTAGGTATGGAATTTGGCTCTGAACAATCCGTTTATGATTTTTATAATTCTTATGGAGGAAGAGTTGGATTTAGTATTAGAAAAGAATATGCTCACAAAAGTAAGACCGATGAAATTACTTCAAGGACATTTATTTGTTCTAAAGAGGGTCTTAGAAAATCTGATAAAAGAGATTTTGTTGTAAGGATTCCTAGGGCAAAGATTGGACAGGTTGTGGTGCTTTGATGAGTACTAAATTAATTAGGCAAATTGGGAAGTATAGAGTTATCCATTTTGTAGAAACACACAACCATCCCCTTGTAGTAAGTGCATGTGCTCATATGCTTCTTCCCAAAGAAAAATTTTCACCTCTCAATCTATTGAAATAGATTTGGCAGATGACTGTGGAATACCTCTTAGGTCATCCAATGAGTTAATGGGTAGAGAGACAAGTGGAAGGGAATGCGTTAGGTTTTTGAAAAAAGATCAACAGAATTATTTAAGAACAAAAAGACAAAGAATGTTGGCATTCGGTGAAACAGTGAGCATATTTAAGTATTTTCAAGATCAAATGATACAAAATCCTTCATTCTTTCATTCTGTGCAGTTGGATACTTAAAGATCAAATAATAAATATTTTTGGGGTAGATGCTAGAATGATAATTGACTACGGTCAATTTGGGGATGTTGTAACATTTAACATAACATTCAAGATTAAAAGAGAGCCAACCTTTTGCTATTTTCATTGGCTTCAATAACCACCGAGAGCTGCATTGATGTATGATGAAACAACCAATTTGTTTATATGGTTGTTTAAAAAACATTTAGAGGCAATGTCAAATAAACATCCAAAAACCTTTTTCATAGATTAGGATATGGTAATGGCTAAGGCTATTTCATGTGTGATGCCTAACACATATCACAGGCTATGCACATGGCATATGACGCAAAATATTGTAAAACATATGAGTGGCATTTTTAAAGGTCCTGGTGGGGGTAAGAAGTGTTTTGTGAAAGTTTATGGATGAGTATGAGGAGGCGGAGGAATTTTTTTCAACTTGGAATGCCATTGTAACAACCCCAACCTATGATTAGCCGATAAACCATGATTAATTATGCCTAATGAGTAATTAAGATGAAATTGTTAATTAATTGCATGTATGTGGCATTATTTGTGTTTATATCTGTCGGCTGTAGACATATTTGTTTGTGTTTCTATTTTGTTTTGCGAATTGAAGGCCATATCAGCATTTGATCATGAAATTGATTTGGTTTTTGTGTTATTGGCCATTTTTAGGAAATTATGGTAGGTTTAATTGAAATTCGATTCGGAACGAATTAAATTAGACTAATTAATGCTCATTTGGTTAGTTTAAGCCAAGGTTAATTAAGCTTCATTAATCAAGCCTATATAAGGCTTATATGATTCAAGACACCCAACTACACACTCTCATTTCCTCATCTTGACCAAAAAAAACATGTGAGAGAGAGAGAGTAGAGGAGAGAATTGAGTTCAAGCAACGATTGCTAGAGAATTCAAGCAATTGGCTTAGAACCTTAGTGAATTCACCAACTAGAGCTTAATTGAGAAGTTGAGGTAGGAATTCCACCCTAGAATTGTATACTTATGATGTCTAAACCATGAATTCAAGAGAATTTAGTTGGGTAATGCAAGAATTGAGCTAGTGAAGTAGGAAGGAAGAGCATACCATGCATGCATGCACATTTTCTTCCATCTTGAGCTTAATTGTTAAGAATTCTCACATGCATACACCAAGTCTACCATAGTTTTGAGAATTCATCATGTTTTCCATCAATTTGCCTTATTTGATTATGATTTGGAGGCTTTGAAGTCAAGAGATTACATACATGATTTGTTCTCAAGATTTCAAGTTTTATTTCACACAATTGGTATGCTTTTGGGCCTTGATTTTGCGAAATGGTTTTGAATTCTTGATGTTTGACAAGTTTACACAAGTTTCCTTAAGTTTTTGGCCCAAAAGGATGAGTTTTGATGTGTTGAATTTAAGTTTTGAACTTGGTAGAGCAATCTGAAAATTCCAGATTCTGCCACTCTGCTCGAGCGACCACTCTGTGTTTTGTACGTCCGTTCGAGCGACCAAAAGTTTGCTCGAGCATAAAATGCATGCTCCCAAAAGTTTACACATTTTGCAGACTGCTCGAACGATAAGAGTTGCGCTCGAGCAAGACCTCAGTCTCACGCTTGAGCGACAGTCGAGCGTGTGTCGAGCGAAAAAATCAAGCAACCAGTACTTTTGCAAAGTTTGCAGACCGCTTGAGCGAAGAAAGTTGCGCTTGAGTGACCACTCACATGTTTGGACGTCCACTCGAGTGAAGAAAGTTATGCTCAAGTGAGGCCCCTGTTTCCAGCATATTTGCCTAAGTGTTTTCAAGTGTATTTTAGCATCCTAGGCATTTCTAGGCCAAGATTAAGACATAATAATAAGGACAAGAAGTAGAAACACACCAAAATAAGAAAGAACTAAGTTAATGATTCCAGGTGTGTAATTTAGTACGTATTCGTTCTGTATCTGTGTATGTCACGTGCCGCAAGTTATCTGATTTAACTGCTCTGTCTGTTTGCTTTGGAGGCATCTGTGAGTAATAATTTTGTAAAACAATGTTTACATTTAAGTAATTTCTTATATGATATGATATGACAAGAAATGCTCTGTTTTTTGACATGTTATGTTCTGAATCAATGAATGATTGTCCATATAATGAAAAGTATTCGCGGCATCCTTAGCACAAGGCCCTAGCCCAGGGGTAACAATACCTTGGTCTCATGGCCCTTGCCCGAGGGTAATAATACTGTGGTCTCATGGCCCTTGCCCGGGGGTAATAATACCGTGGTCTCATGGCCCTTGCTCGGGGATAACAATACCGTGGCTCAAGTATGTTACAAGTTCCCAGTACTAGAGGTTCCTTAATGGAACTGGCAAGCATGACCCCTTTATGCTCTCTGTACTTGATCTGTCAGTACTAAGGGATGTACCATGTATGATTAAGCATGAACTCTTATTTTTGTGTATGATTTGAATAAGAATATGAATAGGAATCTGTTTTTGATATGAAGTTTGTTTTCTGGATCTGTTATGGGACATCATTCATTAAACCCCTTTACTCTATTATTATTCACTGGGCTTTCGCTTACTATTTATGTTATGTATGTAGGTGACCAGGCACGTGACCAAGCCCAAAGTTGACGAGCTGGAGCTTGGGTTTTGTCAGCCAGCCCTTGTGCCTCCCGGAGAGGTTCCCGGTTATGAAAGTCTAGTTTCGTGAACCATGTCAAGAATGTTTTATTATTTTCTTTTTGTTTATCTGTACACTAGGCTAAGTCCCTTTTGATAATACTTGTACGGTATTGTATGACTTATGTGGATGTGACATCATATATGCATATTCCATATATAAAGTTCTAAATTATCTGTCTCATGTATGTCTGCACAACTCAATGGACTATGTATGTTTCTATATTTGCTTTCGCAACCCCTTATTCTGTGTTAATCTAAAAAGAGGCCTTTGGTAATCTAAGGATTACTGACTGGTTAGGATGCTAAACCTATAGGGGCAAGTTTGGGTCGTGACAGAGTGGTATAGAGTGTCCTAGGAAAGAATTAGGGGCATTCCATCTGCTTGTGTGGGTGTGTGACCTATTGAACATACTCGAACTAAAACGAATTAATGTGAACACACATGAATTAATTGATGTGGGATTGAACACAGAGAACAAGATTATTATGCCTATGTTTACTATTGTTATGTTTACTTATAGTAATGGAAAATATATGAAATAATGATGCAAGTGAATCTTCCGAAGCCCGAATGAGCCGTATGGAACAAATGCTAGAAGTCTTGACAGAACAATAAGACAGCAACAAAGACAACAACCTATGCTTCTTCCTCCACTTCTAGTGCCAGTTGAGCCGAAAAACACAGATATGATTTCATTGACACAGAAGTTCAATAAAATGAAGCCGCAAATCTTTACGGGTGATATTGAGCCGTTGAAGGATGAAACATGGCTGTTATTGACTGAAAAGATATTTGAGGTGTTCCTGTGCACGGAAATTCAGAAAGTTCTTTTGGCCATCTATACTTTAAAGGAAGAAGCTAGACGGTGGTAGATGCTTATTTGAGATACTAGTGGGACTATGATATGGAACCAGTTTAAAGTAATATTTTATGAAAAATATTTTCCCCAATGCTTCAGAGACCATAAAGTGTCAGAATTTCAAGAACTGAAGCAAAGCAAGATGTTTATAGCGAGTATGAGGCTAAGTTTACTAGGTTAGCTAGATTTGCTCCTCATATGGTCGACACGTATTACAAAAAGGCTCAAAAATTTGAAGGGGGCTTAGATTTGATGTATTTGATCACATAGGCATCTTGAAATTGCCTACATATGTGGAGGTATTGGACAGAGCGTTGATGGAAGAGGCCACCCTGACAGCAATGAAACAAGCCAAAGCGCCAATAAAAGAATGAAGAAGTAAAAGACCTGGAACCAATTTTCGGAAGGGTCGTTCATCCTTTACTAACAAAAAGAAAAATATTGGATCCTCAAGCAATTAAGCCAAAGCAGTGGGTCTACGCCAATTTGTTCAGAATGTGGAAGGAAGCATAAAGGCATGTGTTATCGTGCATATGACGCTTGTTTTTGAAGTGGCAAGACCGGCCACATGATTAGAGATATCCGATGAGATTCGACAATGCTACCTGTCTGTAGCTCGGCTTTTTCGCGCCCCCTTTCGAAAGTTTGAAAGAATGCCCTACAGTTCGGACTCCCGCGGTTCTAAATCTAATCTCATAAGTGCAATGTGAAATTGATAAATACCAAAGAGTCCAAATCTGGAAAATCATTTGGAAAATTGATTTTGAATCAAAAAATGCCAAAATTGGACTGCTTTGCCAGACACAGAGTCTCCACCTAAATGTTTTATTTTGGAAAATTTAGGAAACCTATGACTCATGCCAAAGGCCACGTGTCCGTTATCACAAAAGTTGCCGCAGCTCGAGAACTTAGGTACGAGAGGGGAAGGTCATGAATTGAGCACCCCCGCTCACCCAATTAAAGATCGGCCTCTACTAATCATGATGTTATTTTTTATCAACATTATGTGCTCTTGTTCCGGTTATTAGGCTAGCATTACTATGTGATATGCACAAGCAAGTATAGACTAGTTTGCCTGAATTAGAACAATTTAATTTCATGTTTGTTTTGTGAAAAGGGTTTGATTTTGCCACCTAAAGTGGGCTTAAACTTTGTGAATTTTCCACTCAACAAAGTGGGCTTAAAAGCCATGAATTTGCCACTAGACATAGTGGGCATAAACATACATTCGTTGAATCGTTCCAATTCAAACAACAAGCCATCATCCACAGGCATTGAAATAGATTAACAAGTAAGCATTTAGCCTCATGGCAAGCATGCTAGTCATGGCAATCACTCACACTCATGCAAGTATGCTAAAGTACTAAAAACTCACATAGTATTCCAAGCTAAGAAGATATGAGTTAGAAAAATATACATGATTCCTAACCATGCCAAAATGCCTAATGCAACACATGCAATATGCAATTAATAGGCTCGGCTACTAATATGGCATATGGATTGATTTTGATAGCATGCGGCTAAACATGTATTCAAAGAAGTATTGAAATGACAATGCAGTTTGAATGATGCGCTGAGCCTCGGTGCATGCAATATAAGATGAAATGCATGTAAGCATAAGGCATGCTAATTGAAACGTGATGCCCCTAAACTAACCATCAAAAGTAGTTAAGTAAAAGGGACAAAGACGTGGGGTTGAAAGACATGCACATTATTACAACATACTCTCACGGAGGGGAGTCCAAATGAATAAACTAGCTAACCAAGCTAAGCTAAGCTAATTAAGCTAATTATTACAAAACTTGAATAAATAGCTAAACTAATTAACTAATTATTACAACACTTGAAATGAGTAATTAACTAACTATCTAAGCTAATTAATTAAAAGAAATTAACTAGGCTAAGCTAATTAAATATTACATCACCAACTAATTAGCTATAACTAATTGGACTAATTAAATATTACAACACAATTTATTATGCTAATGAAACAATTAAATAATCAAACGCATTTGATATGAGCATAATGGAAGATGGATGGAGGTTGCATGCACTTCGCCTAAAAACTACCCTGTCTGCCTAGGCCGTCTTTGTTTCACCTTCAGCCACTGCTTCTGTTTCCGCAAAATTGCACTGCTGGCCACACACCAAGGGCCAGCCGTGCATTGATTTGGTGTAAAACTCTGTTTCTGTGCTCTGAGGTGAAATCAGTGCAGACAGAGCATTTTCAAGCTCTGTTTGTCCTTCATTCCTTCTCTGTCATGGGAAAGCCTCAAGAGAATGTTGGGATTGATTCCAAAACCATCAATGAGCAATATGATTGCTTGATGATCTCGGATTCAATTTTAGACAAAAATCAATGAATGTAACGCAAATGACCACCCCTTCCTTTTATCATGAAATGAACTCAAAAAAGGAAGTGGAGACGCTTCAAGGACATCCAAAACACCATGAATTGATGCTTGATGACCCTTGACACAAGAAACTTGGCATAACGTCTGGCCAAGTTCAAGCTATTAAGCCATTTTCTTTAAGTGTGTTAATCCAAGTTTTAAGCCAATTGTTTTAATCATTGCCATTTATTAGTCCATTTGTCCATGGTGATGTTAAAGTCATCTAAACAATAAATATAATGTCAAACAAGAGGTTCTTCTAAGACATGAGAAGGAGACTACACCGTTGACGATGAATCTCCGAAAAAATTAAGCCATTAAGTGTAGGTCTCCTTTACATGTATTGAACAACCTCAATTGGCTGAAACCATTCTCAAGAATAAAAACTATGGATGGTTGATTTATTAGTAAACTTAGACTCCAAACATGGAAAATGAGCAAAGAAAGCATAACAAGTAACAAGTATGCCAATTTATGAGACCACAAGTGTATTAAACAAGGCATGAACCAATTGAAAAGGCCTAAACAACCTCAAAACAAACCTTAATACATGAAAATCAGAGGTGAAACATTCAGGAAAAAAGCTTGAAATGATAGACAATAAAGAAGAGAATTAAGGCTAGTAAGCAAGAATACGAGGGGTGGCTAACCCCTCCACTTTTAAAGCTTCAAAACATGGTTTTTAGCCTTTCCAAACCTCTGAAAATCAGTGTAAATACCAAAGGAAGAGTGAAAAAGAGAAGGTTTGAGTTATAAGTAAAGGTATAGAAACAGCAAGCTCTCTCTACCCTTTTGGTAACTCTTCAAACCCAACTCCAAACACTTCAAACAAGCTCAAAACAATCCAAAACAGCAAGAATTATGAAGTAAATGATAGAAATGAAGACAAGGGAGAAGAATATAAGCTTATACCTTTTCAAGGGGTAAGCTTGTTGTGGATGCTTCAAACTTGGTTTCAATGCACTCTCAAGCTTGAATTATACCTCTCCAAGGTCAACCAAGGCTCTAGGGTGATAAGACAAGGTTGTGTATGGTGTATAGAGGTGGTACAAACAAGCTAGGTTAGCTCAAAGATGACTTGCAATGGAAGAAAGAGGTGACAAGAGCTCTCAAGGTGTATATATCACTTCTAGAATTTTGTTCAACCCTCAAAACAATCCCAGAGCTTTGGTTTTATAGAATTCGAGCTCAAAAGGTGATAAATATCGTCAAAAATGGACAACTGGCGTCCTTCCGCCCAGAACAGTGTTTATCGCCATTGAAGGCCTGCCGACCATTCCTAGCCACAGCCAGCCATCACTGATGCACGGCCGGGCCTTGATGGCCTCCCCTGTTTTTTGGTTTAAACTCAGCTCAGGGTAGGAAAAGGTCCAAAAATGAAACTCATGAGTTCAAACAAGGTAAATGTTGAAGATTAGAGGTTATTTCGAGAGCCTGACTGAATTCGAATCGCTGCGAATTCATAATTCAACTTTCTTCATTAAGTGCATTGAACCAAGCGTCTGAGTCTTGCGGGCGGTCAAAAATGAGGTGTCTACAGTTGTCCCTCTTTGATAGAGCTCGAAGTCATAAAGTGACACGAGTGAATGTCAAAGCCCAGAAACGACCCATTTTGACTAGGCCACAAGACTTGGACAAGAAAGCAAGACAAAAATAAATGAATCAAACCAGTGAAGTTCTGGGGCAAGATGCAAATGACATGCATGATAGAAGAACAAAACTTATGATCATGCAATGAGGCTGCGCAATGAAACATTTGAATACAAATACTATGCAAAGAAATGCCACAATTAAGCAAACTGAAACAAGGCACATCAATTCTAACCAAGAAAATAAGTAAGTAAATAAACACGCCACGCGTGAGAATCATAAGCCAAACCACATTTCATGTGGAAAGGATGTAAGAAAAATTAAAGCTCAACTACGCGACGCGCAGGAAAGGCGAAGAGCAACATAACCATCGGGCGTACTTCAGGTCTCAACCGAGATCCTAACGCGTTGCACGCGGGAGAAAGAAAGGGTGGTGTGAACACCGGGACACACCCGAATGTTTTTAACCAATTTGAAATCCTAACACGTTACACACAAAAGGAGGAAGGGTGGTGTGAATACCAGGATGCACCTGAATGTTTTTAACCAAAGGGTGGTGTGAACACCGAGATGCACCCGAATGTTTTTAACCAAAGGAATGGTGTGAACACCGGGACGCACCCAAATGTTTTTAACTAAGAGGGGTAGTGTGAACACCGAGACACACCTGAATGTTTTTAACCAAAGGATGGTGTGAACACCGGGGCACACCTGAATGTTTTTAACTGAAGGATGGTGTGAATACCGGGATGCACCTGAATATTTTTAGCCAAAGGATGGTGTGAACACTAGGACGCACTCGAATGTTTTTAACCGAAGGATGGTGTGAACACCAGGACGCACCCGAATGTTTTTAACCGAAGGGTGGTGTGAACACTAGGACGCACCCGAATGTTTTTAACCTAAGGGTGGTGTCACATCCTAAACCCGCCCCTATGGTTTTAGTGTCGTAACCGGCTAGTAATCCTTGGATTACCAAAGGCCTCTGGACAGAATAACATATAATTAGGGCTGCGGAAGCAAATATACAAAATACAACGTCTATTGAGCTGTTCAGACATACATTGGACAAATATAATTTGTTTTATAAGCTTTTACAAACGTATATGTGACGTCACATAGATACAATACTTATATGCCACTTCATGTACAGTTTACCGAAAAAAAAAAATTTATTCACAACCTAAAAGTGAACAAAGTTTTACATGTTCATATAACATTGCCACAAGGCTTGACTTCATCGTGAACCTCCTCAGGAGGCGCAAAAGGTGGCTGACAAAACAAAATTCTAGGCCATCAACCCTGGGCCTGGTCGCGTGCCTGATTACCTACAT
Source organism: Camellia japonica (assembly GCA_030407325.1). NCBI lineage: Eukaryota > Viridiplantae > Streptophyta > Magnoliopsida > Ericales > Theaceae > Camellia > Camellia japonica. The sequence continues at coordinate 91,823,339 of JAPPVO010000031.1, forward strand.
ACATAATATAAATGGTGAGCGGTAGCCCAATGAATAATAACCAAGTAAAGGGTTTTAATGAATGATGTCCAAAACAGTTATGGAAAAGAGAAATTTGTAGTTAACAGAAATAGGTTCATGATCATGTTCAGAAATCAGAGTTCATAACAGAAACAGATTCAGTTTCATACTCAATATCGAAAATTGCAGTTAATCATACGTAGTACATTCATTAGCCCTAACAGAAATAGTTGACCCATAAAGGGACGGCCGTAAAGGCATACAGTTGACTCACGTGCACGGAGACGGTACAGTTGGCTCATGAGGCGTACAGTTGGCCAATAAAGGGACGTATTCAGGAGGATCCATAACAATTGGCTCATGAGACGTGCAGTTGACCCCATAATTGGGACGTAACAGAACAGATAACAGATGTCATTTAAAGCTAAGAATGCCACGAATACATTTTAGAAATATTGGACAACCATTCATTTATGCAGAAAATAATATTCCAGAAACAGATCATTTTATATCATTCGAAAAATACTTATAATTGAACATAGCTTTACAAAGTTATTACTCACAATTAACAGATGGCTCCAAGGTTACAGATAGTACGGCAGATCTGACGTCTTGTGGCGCATGACCTAAATAGTTACAAAATGAACATATACTGAATTACACATCTAGAAACATTAACTTAATTCTTTCTTATCTTGGTGTGTTTCTACTTTTTATCCTCTTTATGGTGTCTTAATCTTGGCCTAAGAATGCCTAGGATGGAATGAGGATACCAAAAATGCATTTGAAAACATTTAGTCAAAATGCTAAAAACAGGGGTCCCCGCTCTAGCGGACATGCAAAATGTGAGTGGTCGCTCGAGCATGGCTTCCGTCGCTCGAGTGATCTGCAAAAGTACTGGTTGTTAAATTTCTCCGCTCGATGCTCACTTGACACTCGCTCGAGCGTAAGACTCATGCCCTCGCTCGAGCGCAACATATTGTCGCTCGAATGGTCTGCAAAATACACAAACTTCTAGGAGCATGCATTTTACGCTTGAGCAGTCCTTTGGTCACTCGAGTGGAGGTGCAAGACACAGAGTGGTCGCTCGAGCACAAGTTTTGTCGCTCGAGCAGAGAATGAAATTTCTGGAATTTCCAGATTGCACTCTTAAGTCCAAAACTCAACTTCAAAGCTACAAAACTCATCCATTTGGGCCAAAAACCTAAGGAATCATCTGTGAACTTGGAAAACATTGAGAATTCTAAATCATTTCACAAAATTAAGTCCAAAAGCATTGTCATTTGATTGAAATTCAACTTTGGAATTTTGAAAACATAACAATATATACCATGCATGTATTTACTTGGATTCAAAGCCTTCAAAACATGATCAAATGAGATAAGAGAATGTAAAACATGACGAATTCCCACAACTAAGCTTAAGTTAGTACATGCATGAGAGAATTTCTTAGGAAGACATACTCCAAATGTAATGAAATGCACATGCATGCATGAATCATGCCCAATTCCAGTATTTGGGTTTAATTCTTGTATGTAATCCTACAATTCTATGGAATTCACATGTCACTAACTCAATGTCACAAGTCTAGAGCTAAATTCTTACCTAAAATGGGCAATTCCTTCGAATTTTAGCAAGCCTAGCTTGGTTTCACTAATTTCTCCAAAATTTTCTTGTAATTACTCATTTCTCTAGTTGATCTCAAGTCTTTCCCTTGCTCTCCCTTTCTCACACGTTTGAAGGCTCCAAAGATAAGGAAGTAAGTGTGTGTAATATAAAGCCTAGAGGTCTCGTATGCCTTATATAGGCTTGATTAAGGAGCTCTAATTAAACTTGGCTTAAATTAATCAATTTGGCATTATTTAATTCTAATTAATTCGTTCCCAATCGAATTTTAATTAAACTCACCATAATATTCTAAAAATTCCAAATAGCACATAATTTGAGTCAATTTCATGACCGGATGCTGATAAGGCCTCAATTTGCAGAACAAAATGGAAACATGAACAGATCATTCTACGTTAAACAGATATAAACTCAAATAAGGCAACAGATGATGCAAAGATTCACTTTAATCACTTATTAGGCATAATTAAGCATGGATTAGTGTTAATCATGGGTCAGGGTTGTTACAGGTGGTGTGAACACTGAGACGTACTCGAATGTTTTTAACCGAAGGATGGTATAAACACCGGGACGTACTCTAATGTTTTCAACCGAAAGGTGGTGTGAACACCGGTACGCACCTGAATGTTTTTAACTGAAGGGTGGTGTGAACACCGAGACACACCCGAATGTTTTTAACCGAAGGGTGGTGTGAACACCGGGACTCACTCGAATGTTTTTAACCGAATGGTGGTGTGAATACCGGGACGCACCAGAATGTTTTTAACCGAAGGGTCCTAACGCGTCTCACGTGAGAGGAGGAAGAGGAGTGGAAGGCTACGATTCAAAGGGAACGAATGATTTTACCTAGAACTCTTCTGAATGAACCGTACATATAATAACGTGCATTTCCTCGAATGAACTGTACATACAATATCGTGTATGTGAGAAATGATGAAATGAATTACGAACTGAACATGACAAATCATCAATGACTAGAACAGTTTAAACAAGATAAATTACGAAATTAAACTAATGAAATAAAATCAACATAAATCAAATTATGTGCTCGCGTAACAAAACAAAACAAAACAAAACGGACATCTTACTCCATCTCTTCATTTCCTTCGATCTCTATGCTATTTTGCCTTCATTTTTTGTTTTCTCCTCTCTCTTTTTTCTTTCTTTTTTAACACTCATTTTTTGTTAACATACAACTCCTTACTCCATTTAAATCAAAACCCACGATCAAAAACTCAAAAATTAAAACCGAAACTTAAAACTCAAAATTAAAACCCGAGACTATAACTCAGAAATTAAAATAATGATGAAACAAAATAAAAATAAAATAAAATAAATCAACAACACACAAAACAACATAAAACAGAAAATAAAATAAAAAAAAACAGATTGAAATCACCAAAGGCCGGCCGAGCTTCTATAGCATCGGCCGACCTTCAACAGCGACAAAGGAGTACGGTAAAAGCACACCCGTGGCTCTTTAAAAGACAAAAGGGCACTCATTTAGATCACAACCTAGGTCAAAAATCTTCCCTCTTCCTCTCTAAACTTCCCTTTTTCTCTAGATTTCCTCTTTTTCTTGAGTTTACCTAACAATCCTCACAAAAATTTCCTAAAACAACTTGTTTCCTCTTCATTTCAACCATTAAAAATTGTTTTGGTTGAAGTTTGGGTTTTTCTTCATTTTTTCCTCACTTTCTCACATCTTTGCCCAAACTTTCTCTGTTCCCTTTGATTTTCCATTCCTCTGTACTTTCTCTCTCTTAGGGTTTGGAATTTAGGATTTCACCTTTTTCACTTATCCCCTTCACTTTTTCTTCACTTTTTCATGGCTAGTGACGAGGTTCCCATTCCAGAGCCTGCCATAGGTGTTGGTGTTGCCCTTGGTACAGACATGGAGGTAGAGGAAGCTGTTGCATTATTTCTCCTTACTAAAAGGCCTTTTGATGCGGCCACATACCAACCGCGTATACATGTGCCCCCCCCTCCGGGTGGCATCTTGAGATCTTCCAGGGTTAGATGAGGATACCCTTCTACGAGAGCCCATGGAGCATATCTCTACCGATGCTTCCACAGTACACAACGTTTCCCCCATTTTGCATTTACTTTGCACATATGTTGAAATGTTAAGCTTGATGAACAAACCACTTATCCCTGCTACACATACACTGACAAAACTTCCAATTGATAAGTGATCGCCAGGAGGATAGGCGATTATGGCTCTATCTCTGGCCCCCAACATTGGTATGAGCGGCTTCCCACAGAGGTCCGCACTTTGGTAAATGCTGCTGGCTTTAGGCTTTTCTGCTCCGGGCTCATACAGATGAGGGTCAAGTCTTGGCGTTATGGGCCCTGGTGGAGAGATGGTGGGACACCACCAGCTCATTTCACTTCTCTACTACCGGGGAGATGACACTGGCCCCATATGACTTCTTGATGTTGACCGATTTGCGGGTTGGGGTCGACGGCCTAGTCCCTTTCAATCTAGATATGACCCAGTGGAGAGATGTACAGCTCCAGCTTCTCGGGGCGATCCTAGACACTACCAGCCATGGGATGGTGTGCTATAGCTGGTTCTTGGAGCACTTCTCCGGCACACAACCAGCCACTGTAGACGAGGTTACCCAGTACACCCGTGGCTTTCTCATATATCTCCTCAGTACTACCTTGTTTGCGAATAGGGAAAATACCGTGGGATTATACATTCTCGAGGCACTGGTACATCTTCCTCGGGTGGCGGATTATGACTGGGGTGGCACAAGTCTGGCCATCTTATACTGCTACATGAGCTCTGTCTCTCGCCGCAAAGCAGATTCACTTGGCGGCTACTGGAGGGTTTGGGAGGTACACTCTACGCTCACTTTCTCATATGCTTTATATTCTGTTCACTGTTGTTTTCTTGCTCATTTATCCGTTTTCTCATGTCATCTATCTGCCTTTGGTTTGCAGCTTTGGGTCTATACATATTTCACTTCGTTGGCTCTAGTTCCAGTGAGGCCGATCAAGTTGTCTATGCCCCGTTCTCGGTACTACAACTCGCGGTTCGAGCGACGTCGCCTTGTAGATCGCACCTTCCCATATTTTTGCCGTTTCTTTGACACTATCATGGCAGATCAGGTATTGCACTGTTTTCCATACTATATGGTCACTCTTACATTGTTGTACCATTGTACTGTACTATATTGCCATCCCCATACTGCACTAATTCTAACATCGCACTCCGATACCGTACTGCCATTCTGACATCGCACTATGATATTTGACACTGCACTGCTACTCTGATACCGTACTGCTATTCTGACATCGCACTTTGATATCTGACACTGCACTGATTTTCTCAGGTTGACTAGCATCCTTAGGTAGGCATTCCCCAAGTGTCGAGGGTGACCTACACCGCTGCCTGGCATGCTTCCACGATGAGGATCCTGTTCGAGGGCCCTTTTGGCCGGGCATACTACCTGGGAAAGAGATTCATCTGCCAAACTTAGGGCGTTGCTGACCCTGATATTCCACATCCTCCTCCTGCCGGCATGAGGGTAGTAGATGATTTACAAGATGGTTTTGAGCTCGACCTCTTGATGAAAGGTGAGGACGATGATCGTCACCATGAGCCCGACGACTTTACGACTTTCTTACGCACTCAGGTGATGGTGCCTCTTACTCCAGGTGTGGCTCGAGCTGTACCAGAGGTTGCTGCTGGTCCTGCTGCTAGGGCTGGCAATGCACCCATTGGAGGTGTCCCATCCGTTGCTCCCATTCCTGGATTGCCTATACTTTCCACCGAGATTGTGTAGATGTGTCCAGATGGAGTAATCGAGCAGATCCCACTTGAGCCCATCGAGGAGAGGGACCACAGACTTGTGTTTGCCCCTAGCATTGAGTAGGTACACTTTCTTTTTATGCTAGTCCATGCTGTACTTTAGCTCATTCTTAGCCATTACTGTTCACTATTCAATTACTTCTATATGTTTTTCTCAATTTCTGTTCTTTTGCAGATTCCCGGGTGTACGGTGACAAGCTCATTTGGACGATCGACTAACTGCTCATCATAGTACGGAGGAGGCAGACTGCCTTAGTCATCTATGGATTGAGGTACATTCTGTGTGTAGCCTACTGTGATTTCCATACTGTACACTTTTGATCACTTTATCTGATATCTGATATCCTTTTCAGCTTGAGCCAGCGCCAGCAGCGCCTGCAGGACCTTCCGCAGCCAGTAGCAGAGACGGGGCCTAGTGAGAGGCCCATGAGGCGCTGATCGAGGGAGAGGTCGAGTGAGGCAACGCTCACCTTCCGAGGAGTCTTTTGACAAGTCCACGACTCTTGAGGATGAGGGAGAGGAGATTGACTTGCAGTCGAGCAGCCCCAATGATGGCAGCGATGCACCTCCTCCACAGCTAAGGAGGAAGAGAGCGAGGATAGGTTACTGATGACGATGATGATTTTGCTTTACTTTGCTTTTGTTTTTGTTTTTGTCATTAGTTATAAACTAGCTTCGGGTAGTCCTTTTGTTTTTCAAAAACTTTCTTTTATTTTGGTTATAAAACGATGATCGGGTTGGGCCCACAGTTATGAAAAGCAAGTTTTGTTAAAATGATCTCTTTGCACTATGATGAACTACATTACCTTTGCTTTTGTAATCTTTGGAACAGTAAATGCCTTGCTCTTGAATTGATTCATGAATCAGATAATGACTTACAACCAATCAAAACATAAAATAAAACTCAATAATGAAAAAAATGAAATAAAAACAACCCGAAAAAGCTAACAAACACTTGGTATAAACAAAACAAAACTTAAAAGTACAATTGAAGTTCATTCAAACAAAGGTCAGCCTTCACTGCAACAGACCTGCACTGGGCCAGCATCAAGACCCAGTCGGGCTTCACTGATACATAGCTGGCTATCACTGATGCATGGCCGGCCATCAATGTGATGTCGGTTAGTGCTGTCCAGGTGTCATGCTCAACTCCTTCTTAGACTCTATAAATAATGCTCTCATGCTGCTTTTCTGGCAAACTCACAAGTCCTTGATATTTTGCTCTAAAAAATGGAGATATTCTTTGTCAACAGGCTCCGGGACTAGGTAGCCACCTTGGATGGCTCAGAAAAGGTGAATTTTCGTGGCTTTGGCTAAACGACCTTTTTCCTTTAAGCCGCACTTCTCTTTGCTTTTCATTCTTCATGCACGACTAGATATTGGAACCCGATTACACATGTCTTTAGCTTCGGAGGACAAGAAATATGCCTGACAATTGAAGAATTTCAGGCATTAATGGAATCCGGTAAGACGAGGAAATCATACTTCAGCTCATTTCGGCCAATTCATGCTTTGGGATGGATGTGTGGGCTTACTCTATACGAGGCTCGATCTTTGGTCTACAATGGAGAATTGGATGTTCTAGTCTGATTCATCGATTTTCTGAGGTTGGTGACCGAGGTAACCTTCCTTGGTAAGGTTTTCGACAACACGCCCTTTGCTTGGATATGCTAACACATTTCTCCTTGCCATAGTTTTGGTGGATCAGCATTTAATTGGTCGAAGTGGCCCCAGGTTTGAAAGAGGGCAAGATTTTGTATTGGCTTGGTGCTAGCCGAGACTTTGATGGGCTTAGACGCCTTCATAGGCGAGAAACTACCAAATTTACAGGGAGTCCACTACTCTTCAAAAGTAATGTTTCTCATATTTTCTAATTGTGTTTCTCACATCACTTGGCATTCATGCTCTATTTTTCTCTCAAAGCCTTTTCTCACTTTTCTCTCCACAGACATTCTCTTTTTCTTCATCCCTCCCCAGATGTGGCTAATGGACAAGCTAAAAGTTAGTAGACTCTTGCCCTACATACTCAGCTCGGGCATACTTTTTCTGCCAATAGCTAGTGGGATTTCCCGAATAAAGGATGGTGGTGCCACTGGATGTGCACAGGTCTACTGCTGACATTGCTTGGCGTTGCCCCTGGCTTAATTTGATCGAAATGAGCTACAGCATGACTCGACAACCTGGCATTAAGCTGATTGGCCTGAACACTGTGCATTCTATTTTCTGTTTCGGTTCAGGTGTCAGTTTGGACATGATCAGATCTGC
>JAPPVO010000031.1:92431149-92585123 GCA_030407325.1 Camellia japonica
GATGAGATCGGAATTGAAGTACATGGTGAGATCGGCTAAGCTACGGCGGTGTGGATGGCAGAACAAAGGAAGTGGAAGACGATTGGTGATGGAGTGGTGGAAGTAAGATGCGATCTCGCTAGGGTTTGCAAAGAGGAAACTCTCTCTCTCTTTGCATCATTTTCTCAATCCTCATTACAAACTGTAGCTTTTTTACTCTCTTCAATTTGTACAGATAAAGATCAAAAGGTAGTTTGGTCATTTTGCAAAAGTTTGTCCTTATGGACATAATATTTTAATGCTTGGATCTTTAGACAAGGAAAATTCAAATTTGGATTTATCAATCAAGTGCCCAATTATTTATACATATTTATTTGAGAAAATTACCACACAAAAAAATAAAAAATAAAAAATAAAAAAATCAAGATCTAATTCTTGTAACAAAATAAATCATGAATTTTTAATTTTATCAATTTAAATTCTATTCTTTGTATTTGTTTTCATTCTAAACCATTTGCCTATTTTTGCCAAGTAAAATCAACAAAAAAATAATATTTTAGTCATTAAACTCAATGTAAGTGTAAATAAAATGTCTAAAATATTTTTTTTCCCATTGAGTTTAATAACTAAAATATCATTTTTCTCTATCGGTTTTACTCAATAAAAATAGACAAATGGTTTAGAGTGAAAATAAATCCAAAGATTAGGATTTAAATCGGTAAAATTAAAAATTTATTTTGTTACGAAGCTCAAACCTAGCGTTTTTTTTTTCTTCTTCTATAATTTCTCCTATTTATTGTCTATGGCTAACTAAACAAAAAATAAATTACACTTTACCTCTTTTATATTTGGCCATTTTCCTATGTTAGCCCTTAAATTTTTTTTTTTTCTACTTTGCCTCTTCATGTTTTATGTTTTTGTCAATTTACTCCTAAAACTAACTTATGTTCAAAATTAGACCGAAAATGTTATATTTATAGTCATGCAACATAAATATATTTTTATGATATATAACTCATATATTTGACATAAACTCGAACTTTCAATATAATAATATATTTTTTATGTTATGTGACAATTACCGTGTCATTTTTTTTAATCTAATTTTAAACAAAAGTTAACTTTAGGAGTAAACTAAAAAAAATTTGGAACATAAAGGGTCAAAGTGGGCGGAAAAAAAACTTCAAGGGTCAAAGTGAGAAAATAACCAAACATAAATGAAGCAAAGTGTAATTTACTCCTTTTGTTTCAAATACATATTTATTTTATTGTCATTTTCATAACCCAACAAATAAATAAATGAATTAATTTCACTTTAATCTCTTAAACTATTGTCATTTTTTGTATTTCATCTCTAAACTATTAGTTTCATCTATTTAGTCTCTAAAATTTCTAATTTCGAATGATATGATTCAATTGCAGATTGTCCATCCAAATCACAAATGGTGAAAACATATTCAAATGGGCAAAACTAGCAATTTTTTTTTCTTGAACTCAGGCTTTTTTGGAGGCACCATCGTTTTTGTTTTCTGTTCTTCACAATGATTAAAAAAGTCCTCCAACTTGTGCATCTTGTTGCAACTCTACTAACTTTTAGTCTTTAATTAAGGCTTCTAAATCAAAAGAAAAAAGGGCTTGTTGGGAAGAGGAGTGCGGCCTATAGAGCACATGTAACGCACAGTCGGGTTGCTCACTAAAACCAGCAATGAAAGCATAGCAGTTAGTTACATCTCTATTCCATGATCCATGAGATTATCAACACCCAGAGCCTTTCTGTAATGACCCCAAAATGCGTATAAGAAATCATCTTTATTTCCCTATGAAATGATGTGGTTTAATTTAATTATATCTATTAGAATTGAAGCATTATCAGTTGAGTTACGGACTTAAAATGGAAATTACCGACCTTTATGGGTTCAAAAATCAAAATTGAGTACTTGGATATGTTAATGGGAATTTTTAGAATTATTTGGAAAAATTAATTTGAAATCTAATTTGTCTGATTCGTTAATAGACGTTTGGATGATTAACTTTATACTGCAAATTAAAGGCCTTGGAGACTTCAGAAACCGGAACATGGGACATATTTATGATCAGCATAATTTTTAGAGTCATCTGAAAAAGTTAATTGAAATTTAATTTCGTGCGATTCGTAAGGCCACGTTTGGCTCTCTCTTGTGTTAAGCTTGTGTGTGTTGTATATTGATATATAGAGATGAGCCATATGAGTTGGGAACTCATCTTTTTGGGAGTCAAAAACAAAATATCTAAAGAGAGAGTGAGGAAACCGTGAAAGGGAGAGAGGGAAGAGAGTCAAACTTTCTCAACATCCATGGAGGCTTGTAAGAGGATTGAAGAGAATTGAAGGGAAAGAAAGAAGATCAACCATGGAAGCTTAGGGAAATTGAAGAGAACAAAAAGAAAGACAAAGATTGAGTTAAGGTTTGACCATCTATCTTGAATCCCTATGTTTAAAGCATCAATTACATGAAATCAAGGATTGATATGGAAGATGTGAACTTTGAAACCCCAACTATGACTATCTTATGCTCTTATGTTCTTGTGTTTGGGAATTGAATCATATTTTGAGTTATGATGTTTGATGGAGATTAAATATATGAAATTTGTTATGTATCAAAGGGTTTTGGGCTTTGATTTACATGGAATTGAGGTTTGATTTTGAAAAGGAGAGGTTCCAAATTTTCAGCCATTTTTCGGACTGAAACTGTCCAGGGCCGCACGTGCAGCACTGTTCCCCCGCATGTGCGGGGACAGCTCTGTCCAGCCAACTTTGATTAAGCATATCTTTTTCATCCGGACTCCGTTTTGAGTGATTCTTGAGCCTAAAATCAAGCCCCGGAAGTCTAGTTTCCAATGGCACTGGTCTCACTCCCAAATTCTAAATACAGAAATAGTTATGCTCATATTAGTGACAACTGTTCACTTTCTGTCAACTAGTTTTGTACCATTTCTTCACCTAAACCATTTCCCATCGATTTCTCCTGTTTTCTAAGACATGGATTACAACTTATTAAAGAATAATGAGCTTGGTACCACCATGACTAATTGATTGAACGATCAAAGAGAATAAGTAAAGGATCGAGTATAACCTCATATTATGTGTTGTGCACTATAATTGTAGGTCGGGACGAGGACATTGTACCATTACCACCGGGAACCGATCACTGTGAGTAGTAGTACTGTAATCGTAGGTTTACTTACCGTTAATAATTATTATTGTTAATGCACTGTTCTTTGTAAGCATTTATGTTGTTAGGGATCGGTGAGAACATCGAAAGATTATGTGTACCTCGGTATGACTCTGAAACTACTCTACATTCCGGTTAAGGTTAATGGTTGTCATTAATGTGTAATAATCTGTAACTTACCTATCACTCCGCACAAGTATTATTAATGCCATGCGACTGGTTGACAAGAAGGAATTATGAATATAAACCCCGCTTAATGGGGATATGATATTTTGAACGTCCTATCCTGGACTCCCACAGCCTTATTTAGTTCGATACATGTTTTATGACATAGACATCTGCCTAGAATGGATTAACGAAATGAAAATCGAACAGAACCATGGGTTGCCTTATACGTCAAAGAATTGAATATCAATAACATTGTTATATGACTCATGTTACGGTGTGAATTGTTTTATCCTCATGAATAGTACTGTAACGACACATGTGTTTGTGTAAATAATTATTATTAATGCTCTGTTATACGTATGACGACTATGGCACCATGTAATGAATCATAAAGGGAAATTTGTGTGCACCATTGTGAACGGTATTTGTACAAACCTAGCATTATTCTATTTTGTTTATCCACTTCGTTTATGCCATGACATAATATGAATTGTTCAGTCTTCAAGAACCATTGATTTCTAGTATGGAACAAAGTGCTGTACGGAACTAAGTGCTGCATTGCGAGTCACCTCTAGAATCCGTACGAGCCACCTCTTGAGTCCATACCTATGTAAACTGGGCTTAAAGCCGATGTGAAAGTTATGAGGCCTATGGCCGTTCTATGAAAGATATAATTTGTGAAATTATGAAAGATATAATTTGTGAGGGTATGTAAAGTATGACTTGTGAACTTATGAGGCCGAGGGCCACCTTATGAATTTGTGAACTTATGAGGCCGAGGGCCAACTTGTGATTTCTGAACTTATGAGGCCGAGGGCCAACTTGTGAATTCTGAAATTATGAGGCCAAGGGCCAACTTGTGAAGTATGACACTGTAACTTGTGAAACTATGAATCTCAACGGCCGAGGGCCAATTTGTGAAGTTGTGCATCTAAGTTAAGCCAGGGGCTAATTTGTGAATGTGTGAACCCATCAGGCCAAGGGCCAATCTGTGAAGTTATGAACCGACAAGGCTGTTCTGAAATGTGTATAGAATCAGACTAACCACAGGATTTTTGCATTTACTTATGTAATGGAATGAATATGTACATTGTAAGTAAGTTAAGTTAATCTTTAAATTGTTTATGTACTACTGTTCACTGAGCTTGATTCACTTTGTGTTATGTCTGTTTCTGTAGGCACTCCACCTGAAGGTCAGTCTTAAACCATGGCGGTCGTGCCTCTTTTGTCAATCTCAGAGTGTCCAGGCACTTAAGTGGAGGCAGCTCATTTTGCTAAGCTTTTAATTTTACACCCTGATTGTCTGCTTAAGGTTGTTGTATATATAATTCCTTTGCCTGTCCATATTATTTTATGCCCAATTTTAAGGGCTGGGTCTGTATATATATATATGTACATAGCTAATTCTCTGATGCACGACACTGTATGTTTATTTGCCTTATGTTCCGTCTGTGATCCTGGCATGATAGTGGTCGCTCAATGGATGCAGTTCTTTTATTTATGTTAATTTATATTGGTAAATGCTTCCATTCAGGCCCCATATGAAATGTATACCAGGTTATGCGTCCGTGTCTGTGTAGGTCATGCCCAAACTTTTACGGGCAAGTTTGGGGCGTGACACTTTCACAATCAAAATAGCATCCGCAGATCGGACGAACTAGCAGTAGAGCAAATATTCCTCTTAGGAATAACAGCCTCAAGAAAAGTTTTTCAGCCAACGAAGGATAGCTGAACATGAACCACAGACATTGATCTTAAGAGAGTATTGATCTTAAATGAATCACAGACCTGAAAATGAACCAATTAGAGTATAACAAAGGAACATAAAGAAAGAGTATGAGTGTGTTTGGTTTGTGTTTTAAGATAAATTTTCAAAATAAAAAATTTGGGGAGAAAGTTTAGAAATTTTTTTGGTTTCTTTGGCTGTATATTTTGAAAATCGTTTTGGAGTTTAGAAGTTTGGGATGATTTAATTTTTTGTTGTAGTTGAATAGAAGTGTGTGATAGAAAAATTGACTGAGAATGAGAGAGGAGAGAGGAGAGAGAGAGAGGAGAGAGGAGAGAAGAGAGAAGAGAGAGAGAAAAAAAATGATTGATTGATGTGTAGGAGACAGAAAGCAATTTTAGAAAAAAAAATTCAAAAAATTTGAACCAAACAAAATTTTAAAAAATTTTCTCAAAAATTGTATTTTTAGATACAAACCAAACAAGCCCTACACATTTATTAGTGTTGTTGGGTTATACTTTGTTAGTGGAGTATGAGACTCAATTAGTTTATTAAAAATATTTAATTTGGTTTAGTGTTGGTTATAACATATTTTTTTATATATCATATCTAATTTTTGAAGACCCAATGAGTATTTAAATATCTGTTTGGTAACAGTTAGAGTTTTGATAAAAAGCTTAAGACTCAACAATATTTTTTAATATTGTTTTTGTTTTGCGGGAGAAGCCAACGGCTAATAAAACTTTTATGTTTCAGCCATTTGATGAGTATTGCCACAATCAAGGTATTGGGCACCAAAATACAATTAAGAAGACTCCTCAACAAAATAGTGTTGCCGAGAGGATGAATCGCGCCACCGTGGAAAGAACAAGGTGTTTGTTTTCACATGCTAAATTGCCAAGATCCTTTTAGGGTGAGGCATGAGGACAACAGTTGACATGATCAATTTGTCTCCTTCCTATCTTTTGAATGATGATGTTCCCGATAGAGTTTAGACCGGCAAAGATGTGTCTTATGAGCACTTAAGAGTGTTTGGTCGCCGAGTCTTTGTTCACATTCCAAAGGATGAGATGACTAAGCTTGATAGTAAGTCAAGACAATGCATTTTTCTTGGCTATGAGTGTGATGAATTTGGTTATAGATTGTGGGATCCGGTCAACAAGAAAGTTATTCGAAGCCATGATGTTGTGTTTCTTGAAGACCAAACAATTAGAGGACTCAAGCATATAAGTAGAAGAAGAAGAAGTTTACATGACCCAATCTACCATTCATAAATTAGGGGACTCAAGCATATAAGTAGTAGAAGAAGAAGTTTTCTCATTAATTTTAGAGATAAGAGTCATTGCATTGAGCTTAAACATACTGCTCGACATATACCCCTTTCCCACATAGACCCTGTTCTTGGTCAACATGACCTTATCAGCCTCAAACACCATCCGAAAGCCATGTTTATTTAAGAGCAATTCCGAGACAAGATTATTACGAATGTCCGGCACATAGGACATCATTCAGAGTCAACTCTTTTCCTGAAGTCATCTTCAGGACCACCTTGCATTTAACCTCAATAGTTGTCACAGAATTCCCCATAAACAACTTCTCTCTATTTGAAACCGGTTCGAAAGTTGTGAACATTTTCTTCTTAGCATAGATATGGCGAGTAGCCTCAGTGTCCACCCACCATTCCTTCAGGTTAGACCCCACCATGTTCATTTCTGAGACGACAGCTGACAGATGCATGTCGTCTACATCTTGAGACAAATCCTCCATCTCATCTATGTGAGCCTGGCTTTTGTTTTGTGGGGGGTTCTTCTTGTAAGGTTTCTTCTTTTTGCGGCAATCAACCGCCCAATGCCCATTGCTTCCATAGTTGAAGCACTTTTCATTGAACCTATAAGTAGGTTCCTATGGCATGTAGACCGGCCTTTTGGAGACTCCATCTCTAGTCTCCAACTATAAGCTTTTGCCTATCAGTGGCTTTTTCTTCACCCTCGAGGATTGGCCATGCTCAACCACGTTTGCTTTCACAGTGGAGGTACTCCCATCCTTTCTTCCTATTGTCTTCCTCAATACGGATCTTGACAACAAGCTCTTTGACTGTCATCTCCTTTTGCTTGTGCTTTAAGTAGTTTTTGAAGTCTTTCCAGCCATTAGGCAGTTTCTTAATCAGCGCAACTGCTTGGAATGATTCACTCAAGAACATTCCCTATTCATGAATCTCGTGTAGAATTACTTGGAACTCTTGGACTTGACTAATGACAAGTTTTGAGTCCACCATTTTGAAGTCCAGAAATCAGCCAACGACAAATTTCTTTAACCCAACATCCTCGTTCTTGTACTTCTTCTCCAAAGCATCCCACAGCTCCCTTGCCGACTTCTTGGCATAAAACATGTTGAAAAGTGAATTTGCCAAGCCATTCAGAACATAGTTTTGGCAAAAGAAATCTGACTGCTTCCAAGCATCTAGAGCCATGAACTTCTGCTTGTCTTGTTCATTCTCTTCTACGGTTGGTGGATCTTCACTCAAAAACCTCGAAAGGCTTAGAATAGTTAGGTAGAACAACATCTTCTGCTGCCACCTCTTGAAATTCACTCCCATGAACTTCTCCGGGTGCTCATGATGGTTGAGTAGTCCTCCCCAGAATAGGAAGAGCAGTAACAAGGTTGACCACAGAGGTCACATCAGTAGGGGTTGGCAAGCCAGTTGCCCTGGAGTTCTGATCCCTACTAACATTAGCAGCAGCAACAACAACATCGGTAACAATTGCCATTTCTGAAAAATACAACAGAATTTCATCATTATGTGTTTCGAAAAATCAAACTTCACACTAGAAAATCCCGGAGTTGAAAATTTAATTCAAAACCAGTCTCACCACTTAACCTAGAATCGAACATGGTCAGGAATGTTTCCAGGAAGACTAGAGGGGTTACACCGGTCCCACTTAAAACCCAGTTAACCTTAAACAAAACGTTCAAGAGCATGTTGACTTCTAGTCCGAGGGAAACAATTTTGAGAATTAAGTTTTCCAGGGGATAAACTAGGTTAAAAACAAACCAAGTTCCAAATTTGCATGCAATTTAAAAAATTACTAACCAAATTACAAGTAATTTAAAAACAATTGCTACAACCATTACAAGCAAATAAAACTAGCTTTTACATATTGGTAAAAACGACAATTATAGTCCAAGCAAAAAATTGCTTCTATTATATGTAAAAGAAATAACCAATCCATAAGGATTCTATTTAGTCCAACAAATTCCTTTCCACGCTCAAGTATTCATGTTCAACAAAAATGTTAGTAGTCCTAACATTTGGTTTTTCAGTCCCAAATACTAGTCATTTGGTTTTGTATTTTTCCCATTCCCTTTTGCATAGGTATTCCTATAAAGAAAATTAGTAGAGAACCTGTAGACACCCCATTTTTGACCTCCCTCAAGACTTGGGCACTACTGATGGTTTACTTGGTGGTGAAAGGTGTGCAGGGCAAAGGTTTAATTTCTTCGGCAAGGAGAGAGTCAAATCCCAACTTCATACCTCCTTTTGGACCAAAACAATCTTGATCAAAAGATTTTAGACCTTGAAACCCTCTCTTTCAAATTGTTTTGGAAATAAAGTTCCTACGATGTTCCGAGGCTCGCATTTCGTTAAATGTTGCGCTTTTCGGTAAACCGAGCAAGGACAAAGTGGAAATGAATGAAAGAGAGATGAAATCTTTGAAAAATCTTTCAAAATACCTTGTTTAGGGGTTTGGATTTTAAGAAAAGAGGAAAGGAGAGAATAAAACTAGTTTGGGAGAAGTTCGGCTTGAATCCGGGTAAAATCAAAACTGAGCGGCTTCACCAAAACAGGCATAACTTTTTTCATAGTTGGAATTTTGATGTAACGCTGCCACCATTGGAAAGCTTACTTCCGGGGTTTCAATTTGGACACAAGAATGACCTAAAAAGGAGTCTATATGAAGGAGTTATGGCCATTTGAAGTTAGACCTGGAAAGCAGAATTTTGCCTGCTGACCAGAAAAGTGGGTTGCCGACCAGAAAAGTGTCCTACCGACCACTTAGGTGGTCTGAAAAGTGGTCTGCAGCTGGAAAAAGTGGTCTGTAGCCATGCCACTACCTTCCTATCTCTGTGCAGACCTTCTTCCCCCCCTCGCCGACTACTTTCTCTTCCGGTAGACCAGAAAAAGTAGCTGGCCGACCAGTGCAAGTAGCTGGCCGACCACTTCAACTAGTCAGCAGCTTTCCTGCACTTTCTGCAGATATTTTCCATGCCAGCTGTGCCAACTGTTGGGCACAGAAAACATCCTCCACACATGAAGGGATTGATTCAAGCTTCAAACTTGTTCAACAAGCTTGATGCTTGGTTTTCTATAAAAGGAAGCCTCCTTCCTCTTGTCTAAGGTTCAGAAAAATTACATTGAGCTATACATACACTTCTATCTCTATATTTCTCCCTTTGTCTCATATTTGTGCTTAAAAGTGCCTTTTCTTCACACTTTTGCACACAAACACATAGCAAAACACCATACTCTTGTTGCTGAGGCACCTTGAAGCTGGTTTTAGAGTTTTTGGATTGCTTTTGGTCCAAAAAAGTTACTGGAGTTGCAGTTTTGAAGTTGTTCTACAAGGGTGAGTTTCTAACCCCTTGAAGCTTGGTTTTTGTTTAAGCTCCTAGCCTTATTTGCATGCTTATTTTGGCTTAACTCTCAACTACAAAAAGTTCTGATTTCAAATGCTTAACATGTTTGTTTAAGGTCTCTTTGGTGTTGGGGGTGGTCTATCCCCCTTTTGTGCCTTGTTTGGCATTGTTTTGAGCTATCCTTTTGAGCTATTGGGACCACCTTTTTTTGGCCTTCTCACCACTGAAACTCAGAGGAATTTCAGTGGTAGAAAGTGTGTTTTGAGGTCCCAAATAGGAGGGGGTCATCCCCTCTCCTTGTATCTTGGTTGCTTACTTTGTTGGCCTCACGTTTGAGCATGTTTATCTAGCATATGTTGGCTCTATCTCAGCCTATTTTTGGCCTTATTTTAGTATGGCATACCTCTGTTTTGGCTTAGTTTAGGCCACTCTTGCATGCTCTATACACTTGTAGTGTAATCCTTGCAAACTAGCCTTACATGCTCATGTTGATAGCTCACCTTTCTAGCATGTTTTGGCTCTATCTCAGTATGTTTTTGGTGTTGTTTTACCATGCCTTAGCTCTATTTTGGTTTGGTTTGATAGCCTCTTGCATGCTCCTTGCACTTGTAGTGCATTTCCATTCACTAGCCTAACATGCATCATGCTTTTCACCATCATTCTAGCATGCTTTTGGTTCTACTCCAGGAAGCTTTCCTTTATGTTTTGCCATGCTCTAGGTCTGATTTATGTTGTTTTGGTCATGCATGCATTGCTTTGTATAGCCGTAGTGCATTCTAGCTCACTAGCTTTGAGTTTCCAAGTCACTAGCATGCATTGCTTGGGCTATTTGCATGATTTGGCATCATTTGGTATGTGATTTCAGTGCATGTTTCATTTCCATGCCCTCACATCTTTCACTCATTCAATGCTTTTGAGGGTTGGTTCTTTATGCTTTAAAAATGAGCCATTGTGTATGCCATCTTGCCTAGGCTTTTGGGCTGCCATATCAGTGTGTTTTTGGTCTTGTTTTGCCATGATACAACTTTGATTTTTGTTGGTGAAGTCATCTCATGCTTAGTTTTGGTAGGTGTAGTGTAATCCTCCTTATTGACCTTGCATACTCCATGCTTCATGCCCTTCATGCTATCCTGTTTTGGCTACACTCCATGCATGTTTTAGCCTTGATTTGACATGCTCTAGGACTGTTTTGGGTATTCTTGGCCATATGCTTCATGTATTGCATAGCTATAGTGCAAGTGCCTACGCTAGTTTCAAGCTTTGAGCCTTCTAGCATGCTATGCTTGTGTTGTTTGGATGATTTGGCATCATTTAATACTTGATTTCAGAGCATATAGTGTTGTCACACTTCCATGTTTATCACCTCTTCATCATGTTTGAGAGTTGTGCTCTTATGCCTAATTGATGGGCCAATGCATGAGCATGCATTTTTTTGCTTTCAGTACTAGCATTTCAACACATTTTGGCCACTATTTTGGACATGATTGAGGTCTGTCCATATTCGGTTTAAGTCCATTGAGCATGTTGTTTGAATGTCGTTATTTGCATTGTGTTGGCATGCTTGTTGCATTGCATTATGTTTGCATGCATTGCATTGAGTTTGCATGCCATTAGCTTTGATAAGTTGATCGTGTTGCATTGCATGTGTTTGGGTTGGATGTTAGTCCAAACACGAGAAACAGAGACGTTTCATACTTGAAGTGATGAAACGTGCCTTATTTCTCGGTCACCGACGCTCTTGATCATGCATGATAGAATTTAAGGCTCTTATTTGTTACTTATGCATTCATTGACATTGAATTGTGCAAACTTGGCTTCTCGGCCATCGTGCATTACGATGCACGGTTAGTGGCTCGAGAGTTGAGAACCGCACTCCCTTAAGCTTAAGAAATGATAGGGAGGGTGGTTGTGCACACACATCTTGCAAATACACTGTCGTGCCCCTTCTTGTTCTCTATTGCAGTAAACTAGAATTGGGCAGCATTTTCTGGTCGGCCGACCAGTAAAAGTGGCTGGCCAACCACTTTTTCTGGTCTGCAGCAAATGTAAGTGGTCTACAGGTGGTCTACAATACCAATAAGTGGTCGGCAACCTTCCTGGAGGTCTCCATGATGAAGTAGAAGCTATCTGGAGGTTTGTGCAGTGTTCTGAAAACAAATGCAAATAGAGGCAAGTTGGGGCATCGTAATGGATTTCTGAATGAGGCGACCGAGCATGCATGCACTTCTTCGCCCTGAGGACCTCTTCTTACCGCTTTACTTAGCCGCTTTGCTTAGTTAGCTATTTGGTTCTGTACTTAAGTAGTTAATGTACTTAGCTATTCAATTTGTGTTGTAATAACTAATTAGTTAACTAAGATTAGTTAATTAGTTTCGTTTTGTAATAATTAGTTTAATTAGCTTAACATAGCTAGTTAGCTTATTATAAGGACCCTCCGTCGAAAGGGCACAACTATTGTAATAAGTGTGCGTGTGTGTGATGCATGTCTTCCAACCCCCATTTCTTTCTCCCTTTTACTTACCTGCTTTCAATGGTTAGTTTTAGGGCATGTTTCAATTAGCATCCTTATGCTATGCATGCGTGCATTTATTCATCTGTCTTGCATGCACCGGGCTTGGTGCATCATACAAACTGCATCGTATTTCAATACCAATTTGAATACATGTTATCAAGTTGCATTCACATGACATCTTAGAGTAGCCGAGCCTATTTTAGCTGCATTTTTGCATATGTTGCATTAGGCATTGTTGACATAGCTAGGATCATGCATTGATTACTAACTAGCTTCTTTTTTGGCTCGGAGTACTAGGTAAGCTTTTACGCTTTAGCATACGGCATGAGATGTGTGAGTGTTGCCATGTCAGCATGCTTGCCATGAGGCGATTTGCTTAATTGATTAACTACATGAATGCCTGTAGGTGAATGCTTTATTGCTTGAATTGGAACAATTCATTGAAATGTGCGTTTTAAGCCCACTTTGCGGAGTGGCAAATTCATGTTTTTCTAAGCCCACTTGAGGGTGGCAAATCCGCGTCTTAGCCTACTTACGAGTAGCAACTTCAAACCATTTTCGAAAAACAAACATGAGATGCTTTGTTCCAACTTAAGTGATTTAGTCTATACTTGTATGCTGTGTGCATCACATAGTAATTCTAGATTAATAACCGGAATAAGAACACATGTGTTTTCAAAAACAACATATCATGTTAGTAAAGGCCGATCTTTGATCGGGCGAGCGGGGGTGCTCATTGCATGACCTTCCCCTTTCGTACCCAAGTTCCCGAGCCGAGGCAACTTTGGTGATGATGGACACGTGGCCTCAGGCACGAGTTAGGGTTTCCTAAATTTTCCAAAATAAAATATTTAGGTGGCGACTCTGAAATCTGGCAAAGCAGTCCATGTTTGGCGCTTTTTGATTAAAATCGATTTTCCAAAATGATTTGCCAAATTTAGACTCTTTGATGATTTATCAGTCTTACATTGCACTTTGTGAGATTAGATTCAGAACCGTAACACGAGTCCGAACTGTAGTAGCTAAGAACCACGATTCATACCCTCGCGAGCGGAGTAGAGTTCCGGGCGGTCTACAGAACCACAAGAAAATACAAACCAAACAACCTAAAGACAATAAATTTTTTTTAAAAAAAATTAATAGCAAAATAAACTAATGAATTAAAATGCTAAATGAGTTACAAACATAAAACTTACAGCTTCACAATTAAATTTTAATTGGTAAGAGTTACATATGAACTTATTACACATTAAACATCTACATAAATATAGACTATTAACATGGAAATAAATAATTCTAGAAATTATAAAACAATTAGCATGCAAATTACACTAAAAAATCGAAAGCAATTTAGCATGCAAATTACACACAAATCTAGAAACTTTAAAACATGTGAATTATCCTAAAAATCTAAGATCTAAGAGACGTGAACTTACTAGAAAATTAGAAACAAAAATAACGAACATGTACATCATACTAATGTCTATTTTAACTAAATATTTAAACACTCATCAACATGCAAATTATATTATAAAATTATAAACTAAAAGGACATCCAAAGCATGGTAGGAAATCATGAACCATACTCATAGAATAAAATTATACTATAACAATCAATATGCAAATTTTACTAGAGATCTAGAAATAAAGGTATTTAAACAAGTAGAACATAAGATTGCAAAAAATCATTCAGAGAAAAAAAAAAATACTGGACTATTTCCCAGACAATAATCATAGCAGTAAAGGTATGAATTAACATTTGATAAGAGACAACTACTAAGCAAACTCAGTGAAACAGTGCTCTTATGCATATATATATATATATGTTATTATTATTTAAGAATCACAAAAGTCAGCAGCATACTTCCAAGGACAATTTAGAACACATGAACAGTAGGCTATTAGAAGTAATTTCGGTTATTGCTGGCAAAAGCAAAATAGTGTATCATTATTGAAATACTTATTGGAAATTCTGCAGGTGGTCTCCACGAAAAAAAAAAAATCAATTATAATACATATGAATCTATTGAACCAATTTCATGGAAAATATATAATCTGTTTTAAGCTTGTTGACCAAATGGTGTAACTAAATAACACAAATAGATTCATATGTGACACACAAATGGATTCATGATTAACAATTTTGATTTCAGAATTAATAAACATGCTGGTAATTGCAAAGATACACAAGAAAAGAAAGCAAACCGAAACCTGCACTAAACAGTGTCCTTAAAACAGATTCACTGTCTCACTGGTTGGGTGCTGGAGGTTCTTCGACATTTGTCTCCGAAGATATCACGATTAGACCAGCTACAGCCAAGAACCTACAGCGTAGTTTTGGCGAATAGAACTCAGGCAGCACTTTTTCACTCGAAAGAAAAGAAAGACTGGAGGGGAAAATTCTGGAACACAAATTTTCTCTTATAAAAACTGAAGGAGAAGGCCTCCTTTTATACACATAGAGGGAGAGAGGAAGAGGCTCTTTTCATCAAAAGCAGAATTTAACTCTGTGAATTAATCTGCAAAACTGTTGGATTAATCCATTATCATTATAGAGGAGTTACATACATTTCATACACATGTGTATAATTCTGTAGCCCACAACACTGGCTTGGCCCAAAAAGATTAAGATAGGTGGGCCACGAACCTGATCCCACCTCCATGCATAATCCGAGCCTCAAGCCCAAGTCCTACGACCCATGGATCACGGACCCAACCTCTGCTTAGTTCGGGTAGGCGGGTGACGTGTGGAAATTTTTGCATAACCAACTTGGTCCATAGTCTTGGCCCAAGTCCATCCTTGAAGCATCCATAACTCCATTCCTTTGGAAAATTTGGATGCCCTAAAGGGCTCTGGGTGGGCAGGTGACGTGTGGCAATTTTTGCATAACCAACTTCGTTCATAGTCTTGGCCCAAGTCCATCCTCGAAGCATCTATAACTCCATTCCTTTGGAAAATTTGGATGCCCTAAAGGGCTTACACCCTTAGGCAAAAAATGGGTTTTAAATACCCATCAATGCTCTCATCTACAATCAATGTGGGATAGAAGGTTACACACCTTTCCCAACACCTTTTTCGTGAGGCCAACTTAATGAGTCAATTTCTCATTCAAATCTTAATGGTTTTTGGTCATTGTTTTTGTGGTGTAAAGACTTCATTACAAGGAATCTAAACTCCCTTTAATCCACCTCAATAAAGGATTAAAACCCATTTTAATTTCGCATTAAAGTCATCAAAAAATCATTATTTCCCAAAATTCAACAAGTAGAAATAAAGTAAATATAGTGCTTAAAGTATTTTAAAAAATGTCTCGATTTTGTTTCTCACATTCTTCTTTTCTTCCACTTACTTTTGTCATAACTGCTACTCTGCCAATTCTATCCCCTTTTCTCTTGGAAGGAAGTTGAAAGTATAGTTCAATTGCCCTCTAAGAGACTATTTTGTGCCTTCACTAAAACCAGGGTTCCCATGAAAATATCAACATGGTATGAATTCCAATATTTGTCACTGTTTTGGTTTCAGGGTCATAAGAAAGCAACGAGTAGTTGTCATTCTATAATAGAACTTCACCATTCTTCCGAAATCCCAATGTCTTTCCCAACATAATAGGTAGTTTAATACTGAATAATTTAGTCCAAGATTCTACAACTCCGTATTCTTTCATCACCCATATGTAGCAAGAAACGCGGCCCATTTGTTCATGGAAAAACTAACATAAATTGAAGGATTTCTTTCTCCTAAAAAATATAATGAAGTCATACAATTATTTATACTTAATCAAATCTAACTAAGTTTGTTACACAAGCCCATCTAACTAACTTTGCTTCCATAACCGTGTATATATTTTCTAACTAAATTTGATCCACGTGATTTATCATAACTGCCTCGCATATCTTGCACATGTTTGAGCTGTGGCTGATACTTCTCTTGTGGCTCCATTAGCAACTAAGATTGTGGCTTAGCTGTGATTGTTGTGGTTATGGTTGGTGTGGCTCAATACTCTTATCATCCTCCCTCAAACCAATAGGGCGAGAAAGCACCATTAGTTTGTCTTTAAGATAGTGAAACCGAGAAGTCATTTATACTCAATCAAATCTAACTAAGTTTGTTACACCAACCTATCTAACTAACTCTGCTTCCATAACCATATCTATATTTTCTAACTGAATTTGATCCAGGTGATTTATCATAATTGCCTTTCATATCTTGCACATGTTTGAGTTGTTGCTAATGCTTCTCTTGTGGCTCCAATAGTAGCTGAGACTGTGGCTTGAGCTATGATTGTTGTGACTTGAGCTGTGATTGTTGTGGCTGTGGCTGGTGTGCCGCAATATTCACCCACCATACGTGGACCATATGCAACCCAATTTACAGCTCCATTCACAAAAGCATGAGACCACCTAAATTCAACCATGTGATGCGAAGGAGGAGAAGAACCAATGCATCTCCATAACCTAGTGCCTTGTGTGTAAAGCTCAACCTTTGAAGGAACTTTGAACCGATTTGGGTTAGAACGTTTCTCCTTGACATATACAAGCATAGTTCTAAAAACCGGCCGATACGCTACATATCAAAAAAATAGGGCACCGTGACGAATATAGGTCAGTATACCGTGACGAAAATAGGGCACCGAGATTGAAAATCGCAGGAGAATTGGTTGAGTCTCAGTACGTATCGGTCTGTAATCGTTACACAAGCTGTTACACAAACCGCGATGGGTCGATACTCTCCGATTCGGACTGGTACGGAAAGCAAAAGGTGAAAAACCTGTGAAATGATTTTTAAAATTTCACCACCACAACACCTATTCCCGATACGTACCGATCGATACTACCGATACCGATACTCCGTGATCGATACCGTTATGTTACCCGATACCGCGATTTAGAACCACGTATACAAGCCTCACCACCTTGTACTTATGAGTTATGGGGTGGGCACCAAATTTAAGAACAAACATGTAGCTGTTTGGTGGCCTATTAGGCATACTGATGGTTATTGATTTTCTAATTGATAGGTTCCAAAGATAAATTTGAAGCGTGCATCAAAAATGATCAAGATTATAAAGGTCGAAAACATAGCATAAACATAGCAAACCATCGCAGCTGCTAATTATCTGGAAATCCCTACTAGGGTTTTGGAATAGGAAATGGAGTTTCGAATAATCATTAGCAAAATTTCATTTTTTGTTTTTTATGCCCAGACCTGCCCCACACCCGCCATTATAACTGATGTGGACCAGAATAAACTGTAAAAAGTTAGCGGGTCCACCTTAAACCCTAGCTTCTACTTGAATGTAAGGGGATTCGAATCGTGGCAGTAAGGAGAGGAGAAAACTCCCTTACCACTAGGGCGGCCATCTTGGTGGTATCAGCAAAATTTTCATTATCAGGGCACAAGAGATAGTGCTTTTTATTGTCATTGTTTTTTTTTTTCTTGTGGTGGTTTGATTTGTTGAGGTGTTTGGTAATGAAACTAGGGTTTGGGATAAGAGAGTACCATGATTTGTAGACAGATGTGAATTGAAGTAGAGAATCTATAGGTAGTCTTGCAAGAATTTCAATTATAAGTTCATTGGGTAGGTAGTCTGACATTGTTCTCAGAGGAAGACGATATAGTAATTTTGGAATAGAGATTATACAAGCCCTAGCTTTAGGGGTTTTGAGAATGAGAGCAAAGTTGGAGAGTATACTTACAGTTGTTATGATCCATACATACAAGCCCTTGTATTGACAATGCATATCAACAACTGAGCATTTCAAAGTTCACTCGTTTCTTGGAACACAACTTTTGAGCATTGTTATTGGGGAAAATTACAAAATAGATGTACTCTACAAAAATAATTACTTACCATGAAAAAGTTATATTTTTAATAATTAAAATTTATAAATTTAATCATTATTTCAAAAAAAAAAAAAAAATCACTGCTACACTGTTCAATTATTTCCCCCTTGTTATTTGGAAAAATTATAAATCGGTGGAAAGATTTCAAAAAAATTGCTGATTTATAATTTCCCCTTGTTATTTTTTATGAGAAATAACTTATCATTGGATTTTTCAAAAAATATTTAAATAGTCATTGGAAAAAGTTATAAGTTAATGTTTAATGACTTTTGGCATATTGTTTTTTATTTTTTTATTTTTTTGTTGTTTGTAGTTATTGTTTTGTTGTTTGTTTGGCCTTTTAGGGTCTTATTGTATGTTGTTTGCTTTTATTTTAATATAACTATTTTTCATGTTCTCAAAAAAAAAATATATATATATATATATAAAGTTTATCAATAGTAATTCTATATAAACAAAAAAATTATATATAATGATATGAAGTGCTGCTATTAGTACCTCAATTAATACTTTGAACCTCTAGTTTCTTTGAACCCCTACCTATAAAATTCATAATCTTAAATATTTCTAAAAGACCTCAAATAATACCAAAAATTATTCTTCTAAAAGTATCGCACCCACCAAAATGCACACCCTTTAGCATACCCCTTAAAAATTCTTCATCTCCCAAAATCCTTAACAGCTGAATTCTCCAATCTTCCTTTCACCGTCGAGAGAGCTCCGCCGTTGATCCCTATCACAGCCTATCTCTTACCATTGACCTTTCTCCACCGTCAATCTCTTTGCCGTCGGTTTCTCTGCCGCCATATTCGGACCTGTGTTGCCGAACAAATTACCCATGTTTGGACATGTGTTACTGAACAATTTGTACATGTTCAGATTTGTGTTATCGAACATTATAAAATCGTAAAATCTTGTGCATGTGAACAAGTTTGACTCATCAAATTTAACAAATAAAGATAAGTATGCATGACCTAGTTTGATTCACAAATAAAACTAAAGTTTACCACATTTCCAAGGCATAAGTATGTATTAAGGTTAAAGTATTGAACATATGAATAAAAAAAAGGGCAAACTACCAATAGGTTTTAATAGTTAGACTTAATTCTCATTAAATCCTATTGAAAATAAGTCATAATAAAATCATCGCTAAAAATAATTTTTTGTGACATTTTTTGCATATGTCGCTAAAAATTGATAATTAGTGACTTTTTTTTTTACGATTTTTATAAATTGTCACTAAAACTTACAATTAGTGACGTTTTCCTATGATGAATTTTTTAAACTGTCGCTGAAAGTTGAAAATTAGTGACTTTTTTGTGACAATTTTTAAAATTGTCGTTAAAACTTATAATTGGTGATTTTTTTATGACAAAACTTTCAAACTGTTGTTCAAATTAACAATTAGTGACACTTTTTCAATAGTGTTTGATAAAAACACCATTAATTATCACAGAACCTATTGGACAATAATTAGGACCTACACATAAGTCCCCCTAAAAAAATTTCGGATCTAAAGTACCAAACATATGAATAATGTTTGGCTAGACATTGCTGAACTAATGTCTTTAATTCAACACCGTGTTACTATTTTTTTGGAATATGTTAGGAAGTTAGTAATGAAAAAAAGTCGAATTGTTTTCACCATTTTGTTTGGGTGTGTTTTTTAAAGAACTTATCATTACAAGGTCAACCTTCTCTGAGTTGCAAACAACCTCCAAGCTGTGAACCTCCTTTGAGCTTACATTGTGATGCTCCATTCATCTCATGGTATTTGGGTTGCCTGAAAAACTTCCACTCATTGATATTGTCGAAGAAGTGTGCATTGTCGAATAGTTGTCACCGTTTCCATCGAAAGCCTAGCCAGAGATTTGAAAGTTTTAAGGGTGCATAGGTTTTGAGGGTTTTGAAGTGTGTGGTAGTTAATGGAGGTGGGTGCTTTCATAAACCCTAAATAATAATTTAGTGAGTGGGTGGATTTAATTGTGAGATGGGCCTCCCAAAATAATTCACGTTCTTTTTAGTTATTTCATTTAAAGTTATTATTGTAATAAAAATAAATAATAGAAGAGTGTTGCTATTAACACCCCCTTTATTATTTTGGACACTCCAAAATCCCTACTTGTTAATTTTAAAACCCTTAAAAAAAATTTCCTCTCCCCAAATAATTTCGAAATTATCCTTATGAAAATTTCACCTCCACTCAAATGCACACCCCCACACCCTTAAAAATCATTATCTCCCAGAACTCTAACAAAAAAACTTCCCAAAACCCATTATCTCTCTCATGATGGTGGAAGAAAAACATTTCTGAAGTGAATCAATTGGTGTAAGGAACATGTTCTCTACGATCTTCATTTTTTTCTTCGCATTAGGTGCATATGTCTTCCTTCAATTCTATCAATTTCTTTGATCAACTCTAAACCCCAAAAACAACAGATATATATATATATATATATGTATGTATGTATCAAGAGTTCGAATGGAGCAAATTTGCATTTTGCTCAGTCTCAATCTCGCTCATACCCCAGCTTCTGAAGTCTCTCTCTTATCTCTTTCACTGAGAATGTACGTTACATACATTAGAAAACAAAAACTCCTACAGCTGTGAAAAATTTTAACCCTTCAAAGTGTATCAAATTTCCATGTTCAAATTTGTGAACAAATAAGCAATATTCGGGTTTGTGTTCCAAATTTTGGTCATATATTCAGGAGTTCAGTACTAAAAAAAATACGAATAGTTTTCAATATTTTTGTTGTATTTTTCAAGAAACTTGCCCTTATAATGCCTACCTCCTCCAAGCTAAGAACATCTAAGCTATAAACATCTTCTAAACTTACATTGTTGTACTCTTCTTGTCTCATGAAATTGTGATTGTCGAAAAAACTTTTACTCATTGCCATTGCCGAAGAAGTGTGTGTAATTGAATGATTGTCACCATTGCCACCGGAGGGTTCTCAAAGTTTTGAGAGTGGATAGGTTTTGAGGGTGGGATTTGAGGAAGATGGATATGTGGTGATGGAGGTAGTTACTTTCATAAACCCTATCTCATTATTTAGTGGGTGTGTGAGTTTAATTGCGAGATTGGGTGTTCTAAAATTATTGATATCCTCTTTAGTAATTTCATTTAAGGTTATTATTGTAATAAAAAAAGTTAAAAAATAGGGGATTCAAAATAATAAATAGGGTGCTAAAGCTAATAGCAGCACTCTAAAAGAAATAAGAGTTCCAAATTATTAATTAGGGTGCTAATAACAGTACTATTTTGTAATATAAACCATAAAATGACAACTTTTTTCACTATAAAAGTACAAATTTTTGTACATCATAAAAACACGTGACAAAAAACAATGTTAAAATAATAAAAAAGAGTGATAACTCAATTTTTTTTCACCTTGGTAACAACGCCACAATGATTCATCAAAAAATAATATGGAAAATGCATGAGACCCCCAGTGGGGGTGCTGGGGGTCTCTTCCTATTGGCCAAAAAAATTGTTTTTTTTTTTTTTTTTTTGATTTTCAGTCAATGGCAGTGCGCCACATCACTGGGGGTGCCACTGGAGGTCACCCCCACTGGAGGTCGGAAGCATCACCGAAATAATATAACATGTTAGCACTGTACAAACCCAAAGTGAAACAAAATTTTACAAAATATTTTAATCAAAAAACTATTACAAATTTTTTTTTAAAAAAATCAACTAATACAAAAAAGTAAAAAAGATATATTCTCGTTTACTTTTTGCATTTTTTTTTTTTTTTTTTAAGAATTCAAACAATCTTTTCCAATGTATTAATTTTTGTCTCATATTTTTATCAAAAATTACTGAAAAAAAATTACTTCCCAAATGAATTCTAAGATAACATGAAAAAAATAAAGGAGTTGAATCGGTGTTGACAAAATTCTGACCCATTTATGGACCTACATGAGCAGGTCTATCCCAACAATCAAGAACCTCTCCCTACCAGACCACAGGATTGATTGATTAAATAGACGATGAATGTGATGTGAGTAATCTACCAAATTTGCAATGCAATTTAATACATGAATTTGATTAAATCAAGGTCCAGACTTTGCATATTTATATTTAGATCGTTAAATTAAAGGCGATCTCATAAATTCATGTTGACACAGAAAGGGCTAAAGTTCAAATGGCTATAGTAGTGATGGTTACCGTCTTTTGTCCATCCCAAAAAATGGATCAATTTCTTTAAATTAGCTTATATCTTCTTCATTATCAAGTATCATTCAGAAAAATATGGCAGGTTTGCAAATATTTCTTCATCATAATTTGCAAACAGTTCATTTCATTGATCAATTGTGTCTGTTTTTAGGCTCTTCTAATTAATTGACTAGTAAACCAAGGTTGTGTGGACAACTATTTGGTGTGGATTAGGTCCTTATTGCATCGTTGCAATGCTTTTCACTTTACTGGATTTATTTACATTATCAGAATAGATAGGTTTTGTAGCATTTTAACTTGATCGGCAAACACAGGAGCTCTGCTAAAATTCATACCAAAATTCTTAGTTTTTAACTAATTCATTTGTTTGGTCTCCCAATTTATCCATGCACTAATATCATCTATCTTCATCATAACATCTAGCTGGGTATTCCTCAGAATTAAAATTCAAGAGTAGACTCCAATAATCAACACAAAATACGTAATACATAACACTAGTGAAAGAATATAAAATTATAACAGAAATTGAACTTCAAATCATCCCTCAAAAAAATAGTGGGCATGATAGGAGGCTCTAACCCTCTAACCTCAGAAGGCTAGAGCACCCAGTGTCCATCACACACTAATATTATTATACATAGCCCAATAAGACCTGCATTTAATCTTTATTTCGCAGAAGAGAAATTAACACAAAGGGAGTCTGAGATCAGAACAGCTGAATGAAACCACCTCCGGTTACCCAACCTCAGACCTATAATAAGCAGCCCAATATATTCCCCACCAGCAATGTATCCAATGCTACAACCACTTCAAAACTTGCAGCTATCATGCTACTGTCATTGTGACCCGAAAGCCTAGCAGCACCTGCTATCATAAAAACGAAGTCAAATAACCTTCAACAACACCAAAAAGAAAGCACAAATCCATAAAGATGAACAGAAATAAATAAAGAAAGAAACATACAATCTCTGAATCATGGAGGACTCAATGCGCTCAATCTCATTAATTTCATACCTGTCATAGGCAGCCACAAATTCATCCAATCAGCACAAAGTAATCTTTAATCTCGTTAATTTCATACCTGTCATAGGCAGCCACAAATTCATACAATCAGCACAAAGTAATCTTTAGGCATTTTATGCTTCTAAGGCCATTTTAAAGCAAAACCCATTTGAACAGACAATCTTAGATATCTCAGGTTCAAGACAATAAATGGTTTATGTTGTTCAAATATAATCACGTTGAAAAAAACAAATGATTAATCTTCTTCAAATAATTTGTTACATCAATTTGTGCTGCTAATATATGAATTAGCTGAAGGTTTGACATGCTGATCACGACATGGTTACCGTTTAGTAACTATGTTGTTCTTGAAAAATCGGTATTTATGCACTATTGATGAAACTATGAGAGGCAATGAGAGCAATAAAAGCTAAAGAAGTAGTCAATCATATTGAAATGGATGCACAAGTGTGAAACTAAACCACATACTTGTAGAATTTTTCATGAATTAGTTCTGATTTCCTTCCATTCAAAACATTAACAGATTAAGTAAATAGTTACAATAATCCTATCATGACATGCGGTATATATACTTGGCAACATGTGGGTTTTGGTTAAAGGAAGCATAAGCAATCAATAGTAATTGCAGGCATAACAAAAAGAGAAAATAAAATTTGTGTTCTTTTATTTCTTTGTAATTAGGCACAATTTTAAGAGTAAAATTAGAAATGTAATTAACTTATTTGATATTGTCAACAAATTTTTTTTTTTTTATATAACGATAAAGTAACAAAAGAGGGAATTTATAATAAAAAACTAAACCTTAAGGGAGTTTTCTATCATTTCAAAAATCTTAGGGGAGGTTTCTGCAATTTGATTAAACCTTAGAGGAGGTCACTATAATTTAAAACTAAACGTCAAGGGAGCTTACTATATTTCATCCAAATCTCAAGAGAGATCATTGTAATTTACCCTAACTATTATTATGAATATCTAATAACTTCCTGTTACTTCAATCATGTCAATTGTTACACAGTGCCAATGGGCAGTGGTCACTTTCTGTCTTGATGGATTTCAAATTGGACAATTTATTTAGTACAAGCCTTTCTATGATTTGACAACAGATCTTTGAAGTACTAGAATGAAAACAAATAATCAGCAACAATGACAGCTAAAAGAAGTTCAGCTAACATGGATTGTTCCACCAATAGCAAGAAATGACAGCGAAAGTTAAACTCCTAATCATGTATCACATGGAACATTTCAAAACTAATCACATTTTTCTCTAGTCTCTACTATAGGAGGTAGCTAATCCATAAGCATTTCATGGTGAATGATTGCAACTTTTAGCTTTAGAATCTTAGTCCAAGTGAGATGAATCAGTCCAATAGTTTTATCCGTGGGAGAAAAAAATACAAACCTAATTTCAAAATTTTTGATCATATAATATACATAATTATGTAGAGTTTTAGAAATATGAATCAAATATTTAGTGAAAGGTTTAAAACTTGAAGCAAGAGTGTTTTACATGTTTATGAGTTCATAGCCCACGAGGTTAATCAATCTGTTGCAGACTAGTGAACTAAGGTCTGTTTTGGTGAGTATACAAACATATATATATTCATATATATATATATGTATATCATTTGTTTTTTTTTTCTTAGTGGGCTCGTTAATCAAGCTTCAATTCAATCATCATAAAGGCACTAAGTAGTGATGCAGAGTGATATCAAATTGAATGGATTGAATTAGGTGTTTCAAGTTTTTGTTTAGGCATTTCATAATTAGGGATTATTAAAATTTACACTTAAGTGAACGGCCATTTAATTACACTTAAGTCAATTATAAGCTTAAAATTAGTTTAAGGTCATCCTATTATGAATATTTTTTTTGGGTATGTGAGAATTTCATTCAAAGAAACAAAGAATACAAAAATCAAGGGAGGCATACCTTTCAAATACCAAAATCACGAAAAACACGAAGCAGCTAGACTAATGGGGAGCAAAAATTCTCTTAGAAATCTACAAGTTTTTACACAATAGCAGATTAGAGTAAGATTGCTTAATAGATGCAACCTCAGAACATTTAACTCTAATATCAGAATTAATCTGATTCATCAAATATGTAGGCCTATGACATCCTTTGAAATCCCATGATTTCTTTCTTGCCAGATGTAGTATACCGTTGCAGCCTAAGCAATTTTCCTCACTATATGGAAAAAAAAATTCCCACTAAATTGGTTAGCAATCCATGATATCTCATTATCCCTAGAATGTTGAGCCTTAGAAAAGCAACAAAGATAACTGATCAGCTCCCAAATTGCTCCAGAGAAGGAACAATTAAAGAAATATAAGAAAGAGACTCATCGTCTTTGTGGACAAACGAGACAAGTAGTGAATCAATCTCCCCCCAATCTTTGAGCCTGCCTTAGTCCTAAGCCTTCCTCTAATAGCCATCCAAAAACAAAGCCGTGTCTGGGAATGTACTTAGGGAACCAAATAATCTTATGCCAAATCACAGAAAGGGAATGAGGCTTGATAGAATCAAAAGTGTTGTAGCTTTGTATTTAAGAGAGGAGGAAATAATGCACTGAACCTCATCATCTCTAGAACAATTGGGCTGAAAGGAAGGCATTAGAGAGGGAGGGAAAAGCCAGGTCCAATGATATCCTTAACAAAAGGTCTGGCAATGGATCTAAGATTAAGAACCTGTCTCCAAGTCCAGGAGCAGTCAGAAAGGACTGTAAAAGCCCAAAAGCATTTGCCTCTAATAAGATATCTATAGCACCATTGAATTCATGGGTGTAAGAAAAACCAATGAAACTAGACTGATTGCTCGAGATCAATTGAAATTTTGGTTTGTGGTCTATTTTTCATAACGTGCGATCTGTTGTGGTTTTAAAATTTTATACACTCATACAAACTGAAACGACTGAAATATTATATTTAAAAATTTTGAGCATTAGAAGATAAGAGACTAACAATACACAATTTCTAATAAAAATTAGGGAGGAGACATTTATAGAGCAACTTTCACTATTTTACTTCATTTATTCTCAATGTGTGATTATACAAGTTTTTATAAAACCTTTTTAAAATCTCATGTTCCCTTCTCTACACCAAACCGAGAAAACTGAACCGTAGAATGCGGTCTGTTTTGGTTCCTCAACCAACAAAACCGAAAGGTTCGGTTTGGTGATAAACTTTCCCTTGAACCAATCCGCTTACACCCCTAATTGAACTCACAGTTGAATGATGCTTAGAGTAAATGACCCAAATATGCCTGAGGAAATAAGCATGGTTCCAATCTAGAAGGTTTCTAATGCCAAGACCTCCTTCTGTTTTAGGCAAGCAAAGAGTCCTCAAGCGAATTTATTATAATGAAGGTAAGAGTTGGTCCCTCCTTGTCCTCTTTCACATTTTTAATAAAATTTTGTTGCTGCTCAAAAAAAAAAAAAAAAAGAGTTGGTCCCTGTCCACAAAAATCCTGAGCAACTGCTCTATATGCAAGCATACTGATTTGAGGAGGATAAAGTGCATAGACCAAAAAACTTGCTGAAGAGAATAGACTGGATAATGTGAAGTCTACCAGTGTAGGAAAGAAACTAATTTTGTCAATGAGGCCTTTACAATTATCAGCTGAGAGCTAACTAGAAATAAGGGGCACTCCTAAGTATTTGACCGGAAGGGAACCAAGTTGAACCCGAATTAAATTGCGAAGATCAATCTTAGATTGATCATCAATACCAATAATGTAAATCTTGCTTTTGCTCTTTTTTGGCGGAAGGCCAAAAAATTTATTGAATTCAAGAAGAGCATTAAAAACTATTTAAAAGGACTGATCATTAGGATAACAAAGAACAAAGAGGTCATCTGCAAAGCAAATGTGCCTAATGTTTATTCATGAATCATGACACTTTGGATGAGAGGAAAACAAGCCAGAACTGATACGGTTATGAAAGATTATGGAAAAAAAACTCCATAACAAGGATCAATTCAATATATTATGAATTTATTTACAAAGAAGTTAAAGTTTTTATTTTGGTTAGTCAAAAAGTCTCCTTTCTCATTCTTTTTTATAAGAATTAATCTTTAATTTTGCCTCTGTAAAAGAAGGTTGGGATTTGAAAATTTGTTTGTGAAGATGACGATCTTATCACAAAATCATTTTTAAGCTTTGTGGAAATGTTCCACAAATAAAAAGGTTGTGCAGAGTTGAAGTAGCTGAGGCTAAGACGACAACACATTTTAACATCTCCATTGGAACACCCATATACACTACTACATGAACAAACCCTTAACATACAAAATTGGACTTCACTTTTTGTCATATAATACACTTTAACAAACATTTTTAACATCTCCACTAGCGTTCGTAGTTAATATGGAAGAATGCATTCTTAAGAAGAATGCATTGTGATAATAATAATAATAATAATAATAATAATAATAATAATAATAATAATAATAATAATAAACATGGAGCTGAAACATAAATATTTGTGATAAAAAATATCAGAAAAAGAAAATTCAGATGTGAATTTCAAAGGAGTCTGAATATTTTATAGGTATATACATATAAAACTCAAATTTCAGATTCTACATGAACATGGATCTCAGAATAGCACAATTCGATTAATACAAAAAACAATTGAACAGTACTAATTTCACATTTAAAAAAAAAAAAAAAAAATTTAGAAATTGACAAACTCAAATCCATCTAAAACAATTCCACAACCTCGAGCAATTAGATTCAATTTTCAAAATCCAATTCACAAAAACTTCAATCAAATTCACTGAAACACATTTATATCAACATCAACCCAATCTTTGCCGACTAACATTTAAACTTCACACTACACAATCTGAGTCATACTTCATAGATACATGTAAATATGTATGTATAGGCAGAGAGAGAGAGAGATTGAGAGAGATAGAAATTGGGAGAGAGGAAGAGAGAGAGAGATTCATATCGCCGGATATCTCAGACAACAATGGCGAGTGAAAGAGCGAGCAAGAGAGCAGAGCTATACAGGTTTGTGATGCGTAAGAGAGAGAGAGAGAGAGAGAGAGAGAACGATCAGTGTTTGAATTTTTCTAGAACTAGGGCAAATATAGGGAAAACGGGTAAAAGGGTAAAATAAATATATTAAAAAAAAAAGAATAAATTGGTTATTTGCAACGGGTAATCAAATGGTCGCAATTATATAGTAGGAAAAGGTCACTTTTCTAGTAGTGATACTGAACAAGAATATGACCTTTTAAAGTAAAGCAATTGTTCTTTATGAACAACTCAAACATTTACAAATCTTTAGAGAGAAGAAGAAAAAAAAAAAAAACAATAAACAATAAACAATAAACAAGCACTTACAGATTGATTTTTGGAATATGTGCTATCTTATACCAATCCTCCCCCTTTTCCTTTTGACATCGCCTTACCAATTCAGGACAGCATCCATAAATGCTCAAAGTTTGGAGGTTGGTTAGCCTTGGAAAGCCATGTGGAAGTGATGGAATCTTGGGACAGTAATCAATGTGCAACGATTGAAGTGACGTAAGGTTTCCCAACCATTCAGGCAGTGATGTGAGCTCTGGATACCTAGAAATAGATAGAGATTGAAGTGCAGGGACATGTTTCAGTGCTTCAGGCAAAGTCTTCAACTCTGCACAAATAACAAGATCATCTGAATACTTGGTTCTGGGAGTACCACTAATATCTAAGTGTCGAAGAGAAACAAGATGTTTAATGCTGTCTGGCAAAGTCACTAGCTTCGGACACCCATAAACATTCAATTCCTCCAAGGCAGTGAGGTGTCCCAAACTCTCAGATAAATAACTCAAATTATAGCAGTGGTCAATCGTCAGACGTTGGAGAGACTTTAGGCTTCGTAGCCCATGATCTGGCAAAGACTCAATCTCATGACAACCCCAGAGACTCAATGATTCAAGAACAGTTAGGTTTTGCAACATCTCTTCTGGAAAAGAAACCATGTCCCGGACATGAACGGAAAGGGTAGTGAGATTCTTAAGATTTGAGATTGAACTTAGTACCACTTTGCTGGAGCTCGAGACATACAAGAGTTTTGGTGATGAAAGACACGGCAGGGTCAATTTTGGGCAATTGCGGATGTCTATCTGGTGAAGACAAGGGAGTAGCTCTCTTCCTTCCTCCCTTGACAACCCTACCAAATTCGGCAACTTAGAAATACAGAGTACTTCCAAAGCCGGAAATCCTCTAACTGGGCTTTCGCCAGGGAAGTAATTGTCAATGTACTCCACATAATCCATTTCGGAAATATAAAGCTGTTGCAGGGAAGGCAACTGTCCAAACGCTGGAAGTACTAAACAGTTTCTGCAGCTACGTAGCTCAATGGAAACTATGTTTTTAAGAATTGAATCCCTCATCCAAAGTGGGAAGTGGGCACCTCTGTAATTGTCTATGACCAACTCTTCAACATTTGGGTGAGGTTCCAGGGATTCAAGTAGTTGTTCAACATTTGCTTGTGATTCTGATTCACTGTTATGTCCCCATGATAACCTCAAGACTCGGAGGTTCTGTTTTCCGACCAAATTGGCTTCTTTGGCATCTGTTGAGTTTCTCACTCTCTCAAGGTGACGGATATACAGTTCCCCTCCAAGATCTAAGCATTGCAATTCAACTACCCGATGACCACTACTCTTACCCACGACAAATAAACTTAATGTCCTCAGGAGAGTTAAATGCCCAAGCTTTGGAGGCATGTCCTGTATTTTGCAACAATGTTTCAAATAAAGATGTCGGAGACTTCTTAGGGATTTCATGTTCTTGGGCAGCCCCTGAAGCTCATAACATGAATTTAGGTTTAAAGTCTGCAAATTGTGAAGGCTACAAATTGACTTTGGTAGTGTACGAATGAGAGTTCCAGAAAGGTTCAAGTACCCTAAATGTTTTAACTTACCAATTGAAGATGACAACTGCCCCATGTTGGTGCCCAATGCATCGAACACTCGTAACGAACAAAAATTTGAGAGGTCACAACAAGAAGGAAAAAAACTATGAGAGGAATGAAAGGTAGTGTTTGGCTGTCTATATTGTAGAAGAATTGTATGTAAGGATTCAACTCTATATAATGCTTCAGGAAAGACACCTACATGCATATAGTCAGCAACCAGTGTAACATGATGAATTCTTTGCGCTGATATATTCTGTGAGCTTTCAACCTCCATCATATGACATTCATCTTTCATAACGGATTGGGCAAGATCGTGCATAAGATCATGAATTTTGAAAATAATGTTGCCAGATGGACCTTTGTCCACATCTTGGAAAAAAGATCTCCAATATAACTCATTCCATATACCATTACCAATATCTTCTAACTCCGATTTTCCGTTGGATGAAATAAAGCCATTAGCCATCCAAAGATGAATAAGTTTCTCCTTTTCAATTTCAGAACCTTTTAGAAAAATGGCACAATAAGCAAAACACCGTCTCAATTCCAATGGAAGGTTATAGTAACTTAATCTTAAGAGAGGCAAGATGGAATTTTTGTCTTGGGGTAAGTTCCAAATTTCACTTTCTTGAACAGAATGCCAATCTGTTTCCTCACTTTTGAAGCGCATTAGCCCTCCAAGGGCCTTCGCAGCTAAAGGCACACCCCCACACTTCTTCACTATCTCCTTCCCAATGGCCACAAGGTTTGGATGCTCTTCATTCCCTTGTCCAAATGCCCGTTGTTTGAACAACAACCAGCAATCTTCTTCAGATAAAAATGACAAGTGATGTGCTGGAACAGTTCCCATGATTGATGCCACCTTTGCAACACGAGTAGTAACGATAATGGAAGCACCTTTTGATCCACATGCTAGTAAATACTTTAGCCCATCCCAGTTGTCTTGATCTTCGTCCCACACATCATCTAATACAAGCAAATATCTTTTCCCATTTAGCATCTCTCGAAGCTTTTTCTGCAAAGAATCTAGGTTTGAGGCTTCACAGGTTCTCTCAGATACGGATTCGATTATTGCTTTTATCACCCTTTTCACATCAAAATCCTGAGAAACATAAACCCAAATTTTAGGCTCAAAGTGGCACTTTACCCTCTCATCGTTGAAAACCATTTGGGCAAGCGTGGTCTTTCCTAGCCCCCCCATGCCAATTATAGGGTAGACAGAAACATCCTGACAATCACATATATTCTCAACCAACATTTTGACAATTTTTTCTTTATCTTCTTCTCTTCCATACAGTTGTGGTTGAATCAGAGCAGAGCTGGTTTC
Organism: Camellia japonica; assembly: GCA_030407325.1. NCBI lineage: Eukaryota > Viridiplantae > Streptophyta > Magnoliopsida > Ericales > Theaceae > Camellia > Camellia japonica. Next base: position 92,462,668 of record JAPPVO010000031.1, read on the forward strand.
ACGTCTTTCAGCCAATTCAACTCCCTTCTCCACAACCACCTCACGTAAATGAAACTTCATCCGCTCTTCAGCAATTGCATTTAAGTTCTCTATGGTATCTTTCATCCTATTCCCTATCTTGTGACGGAACAGAATGTTCTCAACAGGATAACAAGTCAATAAGGAAATGCTTATTACCTTCTTTAGAGAACTAGAACTCGGCCTTTTTCGGAGGGCTTCGGTTGCGCAGTCATCCAAGATGTCATCTACTTCATAGGCTGCATCATTGAGTTTTCTCAACCAATTTTGTATTGCTTTGTCTTGGAATTGTTTTTGTTCTGCATCTTCCAGGACAGCCTGGATGGTGGTGAGAGTGCTTGAAAGCTTTTTCATCTCCTTGTCAACACCGCAAAGCAAGCCCACCTCCTTTTGGATCAAGGAGTTCAGATTCTGAAGCACAAATGGTAGAAACGATGCAGCCATGTTGACTTGATATCTGGATTCAATTCAAGGAAAGCTCTCAAAATTGCAAATAGTGTTTTGCCCAGAACTAACACTGTGTTTGGAACTTTAGATAGAAAAGAAAAGAAATGATTAATGAAGAGAAAAGAATAGAAAAGAAATGATTGTAATTTCTTTTTTTTATTTGAATAAAGAAGAAATAAATAAAATGATTATGATTTTTTTTATTTTTGTTTGATTAGATTTCATTAAGAGAAAAGAAAAGAAATTATTTTATATTATATTATCAAAATAATTTTTTATATTTTTAATTATTTTATTTTTTTTTTTTTATAGGGATAAAATTGGTATTATGAAAATAGTAATTTCTTTTATCTCCCAATTTCTTTACTTTTAAGAAGATTGAAAATGAGACTTATAAGAAAAATGAGTTTCTCTCAATTTCTCTTAATTTTTTTCATTTTCTCTCTATTTAAATTATCTAAACAAATAAAAAAAATACATACTTTTTTTTTTTTTTTTTTCGCCAAATCACTCAAATCCAAACATAGAATCACCCAAGTTGAGATGTATATCAGAATAAAGGTTTCATAACAATTGTGCAAAGACAAATGGGGGAAGACTTGGAAAATGGGGGAAGACTTCGGAAAATGACTCATTACCAATTGATGAATTAAAATAGTTGGTTGGTTGCACTCTCTGACACCATGTCTAATCTTTTCCTAATTTTTTATTTAATTTAATTTTAAATTTTAATAAAAAGTGGAAATTAAACAACAAATATATTGCATATAAAGATTATTTACATTAAATCAAATCTTAAATCTAATTAAATGGAGTCGGCTATATATAGATTATTTATGAGAGATAAAAAAAACAAAAAAAAATTATATTAAAATATTTTAGTTAAGATTAATGAAACGTTTGATTATGTTTCATGTGGTCGTATTTAAATTTAATAATGTATCACATATGTTTTTTTGGTTATGACTGTAGACATCCCATTTTGACCGGCCTAAAGATTTGGGTGTTTTCTTCCGAACACCAGATGATGAAAATTAGAATTATTTTATGAATTTATCAACAGAAAAGTTAGGTTTAAGCTTTAATTCTAATATTACACCTGTTTTAGCCGAATTATTTTAGACCTATTCAAAACATTTTTTCTAATTTTTTCTTGTTCAAAAAAATTAGCAGTTTTGAAAAAATTGGCTCCCATAAAACATGACTAGCCACATGTTTTTGAAAACACATGGCAAGCCACATGATTTTGAGATACCACATGGCCAGCTATATGTTTTTGGAAATACCACATGGTTAGCCATGTGTTTTAAGTGATTTTTAATTCTATAAACATCCCTCATTTTGTTGTTTGGAGAGAGGGAGAAAATTTTAGAAAACAAAATTTTGTTTCAAAAGTCTTATAGGGAGAGAAAAATTTTGGAAAGTAAAAGTTTTCTTCAAAAGGAAAAAAGGAGAAAATTTGGGAGAAAGAAAATTTTGTTTCAAAAGTCTTAAAAAAATAAATAAATAAATAAAAGAGAGAAAATTTTGTTTCAAAATGAAAAAGAGAGAATTTTAAAAAAAGAATTTTGTTTCAAAAGAATTTTTGTTTCAAAAAATCTTGAGGGCAATATCAATTTTCAAAAATCTTGAGTTATTTTGAGAGTACGAGAGCCTTTTCAACCAAAGCTTCCAATCAACCTTTCTGTCCATTGATATATACCACCCAAAATTTCATTAAAGTTTAAACTTGAAACTTCTTGATGAAATTTCAAAGCATACTTCATAACCGTAATGGTGTTATGAAGAAAGTTTGGCAATTAGAAAATTCATCTTTTTCTCCAAATGTGAGTTTTTGTAATTTTCTCATTTATTTTATTTCTATTTCTCTTGTCTTTAAATATGTGATATAGTTTGTTAGAAATGGTTGGCTAAGTCACCTGATGTAGTTTTCTTTATTTTGAATTTTGTTTCTTATTTTAAATATGTGATATAGTTTGTTAGAAATGATTGGTTGAGCCACCTGATGTAGTTTCTTTATTTTGAGTTTTGCTTCTTATTTTAAATATGTGATTTAGCTTGTTAAAAATGGTTGGTTGAGCCTCCTAATGCAGTCTCTTTATTTTAAATTTTGTTTTTTATTTTACATATGTGATTTAGCTTATTAGAAATGATTGGCTGAACCACCTATCCTTAGATTTTCTAAATAAATTGTTTGCATGTTTTGTTAGATTTAGCTTGTTGTAATAATGTTCATTCTATACTTCTTTCTATCCTTTTTATTTACTTACTTTCTATAGCTGTAAATAATATCATATTTTGTTTTTCATCATATGCTTTGCATCCATATTTCATGCATTTAAATTCGGCTCATTTACATCTGTGAGTTTAATCAATTTCTATGTGATTTTATGCACTACCATATGTGTTGAAATGATTCACATGTCATGTATTAGTAGCCTGATTTTTAGTTGCATTTTTGTATATGTATTGCATTAGAATTTTGTATCTAGGATCATGCATATTTCCCTAACTCTTTTTTGCAGCTTTTCGCGGGACGCTAATAAATACTATGTAAGTGTTTAGCATCCCTCTTGTGAGTGTTTTTCTTACTATGTCTAAGCATCCTACCATGCGGCTACTTGTTTAACTGATATGAACGCCAGTAGGTGGAGGTTGTATTATTCAATTTGGAATAATATCAATTTTCATGTTTGTGAACTCAATTTCTTTTGAGTTGTACATTATTTAAACTTTTTCAAAAATACATGAAATCAAATGTTCCAAAATGAATGACTCAATCTATACTTGATTAATTCACATAATAATTTTATTATTTATTAAACAATTTGAATATGAACATATAAAGTCAATAAAACTCATATCATGATTTAGTGGAGGATGATCTTTTGATCGGATGAGCGAGGGTGCTCAATTAATGACCTTCTCCCCTCATATCTAAGATTCCAAACCAAAACATCTTTGGTTATGACGAACAGTGGCCTTGGCATGAGTCACGAGTTTCCTAGTTTTTCCAAGAGATTAGGTAGCGACTCTGAGATCTGGTGATGCAATCCATTTCTGACAACGGTTTTACACTAAAATGGATTTTCTATAAAAATTGTCTGATCTGGACTCTCATCTATGTTTCACATAGCACTCGTGAGGCCAGATCAAAGAAATCGAGGGTCCAAATTGTTTAGCGCGCTCAGGTACCCTCTGAGCATGCGACAATGACTAAAAAAGTATGAAATTATGAAAAAAAATTTCTTTTGAAATGAATAATTTTATATTTATCAAAATGAAACTTCCAATATTACAATTTGATAGGCATGGCCCAAGAGGGCCCAACCGACGGTTGTTGTCTTAGGTTGCCCAAACAGTCACTTGGCCAAAGCTCAGCAGTTGAAGTCTAACAGCAAGCCCAATAGGGAACCTACACTAGTCCAGGCCCAGTTCCAATTAGACATGTGTTAGGTAGGGACTTAGCCACGTGGTAGACAAAGGTTCTACAAAATTATTGAACCCATACACCAAACTTTAAATGAAACTATCATGGCATTAAATGCAATTAGACCTCTCCCTCTGGGGCATGGTGAAACCACCATGACCGACAATGAATAGGTTATAGCCTTTTGGCTAATGAGACGGCTTGAATGGATAAGGAAATGATTAGTAAGAGATATAATGAAGCTTCTGAAGAACATTTGATAACAAGTAACTCTCTCTCTCTATCTCTCTATTCTCAGTATTCTCTCTAAGTTCTTACTCTTGTATTATCAATCTAACTTGATTGTCAGAGGGTCCACAGAAATGAACCATCCTCATTTCAGAACCTTCCTATTGGGCTTGTTACAGGTGCGATTGAGAAGACGAAGGATGGTCAACCCGTGAAGCATTGCATCAGTTTGACCCATCTCTTGCTGACCAAATTGCATCATCAGTTGGCACCGTCTGTGGGAACACTTTTCCGGTCGACAGTTGTGTTCACCGCCACCAGAAACAATTCTTCTCCCACTCACCTCTAAGCGTCAGAGTGAATGGTTACAACGCGATCCATGGCTTCGCATCACACTACCGAGAACCCTTAAGCCAAGTCCTCTAGCCCAAATAACCTTCATATTTCACAGAGCTCACTAATAGTATTAACCACCTGGCAGAATAGAACCAAGCCTTGATCAATGCTTTACTTCAACGTGAACTACCTGTCCCTCTACCTCTAACACCACAAGTTATCCCCTTGAACCACGATCAAGCCCAAAACCATTTTTCTAATTAGCAGCATGCATCACAAGACCCATTCCTTCCACCACCGTTCCACAAGCTTAACAGCTAAGCAACCCAAATGACCTGCCATTTCCCCTGCAGAGGTCGTATCTACATCCAAATGACCCCTCAGCCTTTCCATAATCACCACAGCAACACCTCCCTATCGCTCATAAAGGGAAATCTAGTGTCCAACCTTTCCCCCTCACCAAAGGAGATAACGTTCCAATTTGGGACGAGAAGCTACGCATTGTCAAGCTCTAACTACAAGGGGTCATGTAAAACATGTAGTCCAAGCCATCCTCTACAGCTGATTCCCCATTTACCGCCTCTATCAAGGATAAGCCTCTACCTCCCAAGTTCAAGATGCCGTTGATCGACACCTTCGACGGCATTGCTGACCCTGTTGATCACTTAGAGGGCTACAAGACTCCCATGGTCCTTTACACTTTCCTTGACGAGATCATGTGTCGTGCCTTCCCAGTCACGTTAAAGGAATTGGCATGACTTTGGTTTTGTCAACTTAAGCTTGACTCTATAACCTCTTTTGACCAACTGAGTAAGTCCTTTTTGAGTCATTTCATCGGAGCTTAACGGCAAAGGTGTCCGGCGACCCAGCTGCTGAATATCCGACAAACAAAAGGAGAGTCTCTGTGCAGCTTCTTCACTTGCTTTGACACAGAAGCCTTACAAGTTAAGGAGAATAACGACAAGGTCATCCTAACAGCCTTTATGGCTAGTCTGCGTCCATCAAAATTTTTTTTTTTTGTTTTCCTCTTCAAAAACCCTCCAACCACCATGTCAACCCTTCTAGCCAAAGCTCAAAAGTACATGAAGGCTGAAGACTCTTTGGTGGTCCGCCAAGATTCTACTCTCAAACCCTTACAATCCAAAGAAAGATGCGAAAAGCTTGAGCCCGCACACTCCCAATACGCCGGTTGACCTTCCCGTTATTCTAACCAACCTTCGCGCTCCAACCGACCGACCGACCCACCCCCTCTCGGCCCTCTAGCTAGCTAGAGCGATATACCCCTCTCAACCTGCCAATGGAACAAGTTTTAAACCAAATACAGCATGACCACACCTCAAATGGCCCCAACCTATAAAGACGTCCTCAGCCAGGCGAGACCAGTCTAAGTACCGTTGATTCTACCACGACCATGGCTATAACACTGAGGAGTGTATCAATCTCAAGGATCAGGTAGAGAAATTGGTCAGACAAGGTCGCCTAAGTCGATTCACCACTGCTCGGCCGCATCAAAGAACGAGAACCAATCAATAGAGGTGAAATGATAGACGGACTTCCCAAGGCAAGCCGACCAGCATAGGTGAAATGATGATAAAGCCTAACAACAACCCCAAGCTCAAGGAGGACCCCCATCTCTGCTAGGCAAGATCAGAGTCATTGCAGAAGGACTCGCATGCAACAGACCATCACGATCGGCATAGCGAGCCGAGCTCAGAAAGATCAGACAAGGGTTGGATAAAGAAATGAAGACGATAGACTGACCCCATAAGCATTCCAAATAGTGGTCAGAACCCATCACCTTCATGGATTCAGACTGTACAGGAGTCCGATACCCTCACGATGACCCCATTGTCATTTCCTCTCTTGTCTCTAACTACAAAGTCACATATGTACTTATCGACAACAGCAGCTCATCTGATATTATCTTCTTCAATGTTTTCAAGCAACTTAAAATTGGGAAAGAAAAGCTATCGCCCTTGTAAGCCTCCCTGATTAGCTTTACAACTGACCGAGTGACCTCTATAGGGTCAATTGATGCCTCAATCACTATTGGAGAATACCCTAGGCAGGTTACCCTTACATTTTTGGTTGTTGTTTGCCCCTCCATATACAACATAATTCTCAGTTGCACAGCTCTCAATGCCTTCCAAGCTGTGACCTCCACATATCACTTGGCAATGAAAATTTTGACCAAGCATGGGGTCAGTACTCTAAGGAGGGAACAGACCGTTGCCAAGGAATGCTATGTTGCCTCCTTAAAGGAAATTAGAATGAAAGAGGCCATGATCATTGAGGGCCTCGATGCTATGGACGAAGAGGAAGTGATTTAGGATAAGCTAGTGGAAGAGTTAATTAAAGTACCTATTAACCCCGCTGACCCAAAGAAGATATGCAGGATTGGCAGCCAACTCAGCTCCCAAGCCAAGGCTGACCTAACAGCTCTCCTCATCGAGCATAGAGACGTCTTTGCATGGACCCACGAAGATATGCCTAGCATTGATCCTTCCATCATCACTCATTGTTTGAGCATTGAACCCCAATTTAGACTAGTTCGACAGAAGCAACACATCTTCCACCCAAAGCGCAACAATCTCATCGCTGAAGAGGTGCATAAACTATTGAAGGCCAAATTTATCAGAAATGTGGACTATCCTAGATGGTTGTCCAATGTGGTTTTAGTGTGTAAAAGCAGAGGTAAATGGCGGTGTAGACACCCCATTTTTGACCGACCTTAAGACTCAGACGTCACCGATTGAGCGCTTGGTGATATGGCATATTGTGCTCGTTCTGAGGTTTCAGAGTCTCGGCTGCGAGCCTTGCCTCCGGACTTCCGGACTCTTTTGTACTTTGCCTCGGTTTGCGAACCAGGCCCAATTTTCTCTATTTTCTCTTCCCGAAGGGAGGGAGAGGTCTTGTAGACCATCTCTCAGTGGCCATAGGCTACGTTTCGTGGTCGTAGGCCATTTTCCCCGTTTGGAGCCCGGTTCTTGATTTTTCGGAACTGTCGGCCGTGTGCCTCGGTTCGGGACCGCTTAACCACCTCCGTTTGCTCCGGTTTTTGGTACACACCTTATTTCCTCCCTTTTTAGGGACACTGTGGCCCGAGAGACCAACTTCGTGGTCGAATGCCACTTTCGGTGCCTAACAGCCTATTTTCGGGGCCCCGAACTGCGTGTTTCGGCCCTCGAACCTTCGTTTTGCATCTGTCTTGGTTCATTTTTGGTGAAGACCTTATTTTCATTGTTAGAAAGCTTGTAGGAGGGTGGGAGGCCTGCAATTTTTCTGAAAAACCAGCTTTTTTGGTCAAAAGTGATTCAGCATGAATCTAGGAAGGAGGAAAACATCTGCGCGGCTTCACCGAAACGGGCATAACTCTTTGCACAAAAAGAAATTAAGATATGAGGCCACCACCGTTGGAAAGCTTACTTCTGGGGCTTCATTTTACACTCAAGAATCTCCTAAGGACAAGTCCGGGCGGGGGAGATATGATTGGTTGAAGTAGGGGATCAATCCGGTTGGACCAAATCTACGCGGCTTCACCAAAACTAGCATAACTTTTTCCACAGGAGGAATTTTGATGCAAGGTTTGCGGCATTGGAAAGCTAACTTCTGGGGCTTCATCCTAGGGGGTGGCCGGTCACTTTGACCCTTTTGACCTGGTCGGCCGGCCACCTAGCTTGTTGGCTGACCACTTTGGCCCTTTTGAGCTGGTCGGCCATTTTTGCCCTCCTGAGTGTGTTCCAGTTGTGCCAGCTATTCTACATTTGACCCTCTGTCCGAGGGTCTCTCCTTTTGGGGGGAAATTTGAATTTGTTTTCCTCCCTTTTCTTGCCCCTCTTCCTCTTTAAAACCAGCACCCTTAGCTTCATTTGAGAGGTTGAAAAAAATCATTTGGGAGCTTTGCATACAAACCTCCATCTCTCTCTATTCCAAGCTCCAAAACCCTAGCTTCTTGGCCATTTTATACACCAACCCATAACACCACACCTCCACACTCCATTCCAGCCCCTTGGAGGTTATTTGCAGAGGGTGGAAGCTCATTTCCTTGGACCAAAAGTTGCTGGAAAGTTGTGCTACAAGGGTAAGCTCTTATTTTCCCTTTTCTTGCACTATCTTGTTCTATATCTTAGTCCCTTTTGCTTACATTTTTGGGCTCCGACCCAAACTGTAAATAGTCATATTTTGAGCTCATCTCCATGTTTGATCAAGGGTCTTTCTCTGTTTGAGGTCTCCTCCTCACCCTTTGTGTTTAAATTCTCTTTTAGGCCTATTTTTGCATGATGTTTTAGGCTTATTTGTGAGCTGTTTTGGACTTGGTTATAAACTGTGAAATGTCTTTTTTTGAGTCCCTTTTCAACTTTGTTGAAGGGCTCTCCTCTGTTTGAGGTCAGATGCTACCACTTTCCTCTTTATCCCTCTTTTAGGCCTTTTTCTTGCACGTTGGTTTAGCCTCACTTTTGTTTATTTTCGAGACTTGATGTAAACTGTAAAGTACCTTGTTTTGAGCCCCTATTCAACTTTGTTGAAGGGCTCTTTGCCATTCGAGGCTAGCTTCTGTCCCTTGTCTCTATTCTCTCTTTTAGGGCCATTTTTGCATGATAGATTAGCCCTACTTGTGTTAATTTTTGAGAGTTGTCATAAACTGAAAAAGATCTTGTTTTAATCTCATATTCAAGTTTGTTTAAGGTTCCATTTTTGTTTAAGGTCATATGCTTCCTTGTATGCTTGATTGCCTCTTATTTTGAGCCTTATAACCAAGCTCTTGTTGCATGCTTTGATTGGCCTTCTAGCCACTGAAATCCAGTGGATTTTAAGTGGTTGGAACACTATTTTGAGCCTCCAAATCAGAGGGGGGTGACCCCCTCTCACCTTGACTTGTTTGGTGCTCATTTTGGCCTTCAAAAGGGACCCCTGTTTGAATGCTTCTTAGCCACTTTTCAGGCCCAATTTGGTGAGTTTTAGGACTACCATATTTGATTTCCAGAGTTGTTTTGGTCATGCTTCATGTCTATCTTGTATGTGCCTAATAACTCCTTGCATGGTCCTCTAAAGGAGCTCCTCATTTTTGCACATGTTGGCTGCATTTCAATGATTATTTGGTCATATTTCCATATGTTTTGTTCACTGATTTTTGCTGGTTTAGTGAGATTCCATGTGCTTCATATACTTGCCATGTAAACCATGTTTGCTAGTCAAAATTGCATGTTATGTTAGGCCATCTTGCTAGCATCTTTTGGCCATGCTTTGAACTAGAAATGTTCATGTTTTGGGACTGCCTTGGTTCTGTCTTCATGTTTCATGATCAAATAATGCATGCTTTGTATAGCTATAGGTCAATGCATGCGCCTAGTTTTGTGTTTCGGGACCATTCCATGCATCGGGTGCCATGTTTCCATGTTTCGGGATCATTTTGCATCACATTTCAGTGTTGGAACTTGCATGTTTGTATGCCATATTTCATGCCTTGCCGTGCCTTGTTAGAGTGGCATTTGTGCCTTAGGATCGGTCCTCGGTTCGCGTGCACGCGTGCACGCATCTCAAGTATCTCATTTTCATCTAATGGCCACTAATGTGAGTGTGGCTGAGGTCCACTCATGTTGGTGTAAGTCCATTATGCATTGCGTATGCCATTTCATTTCATAGCATTGCGTATGCTAGGTTGCATGTTAGAGCATCGTGCATGTCGTGTTACATCGAGCATTGTGTATGCCATTCCATAGCATTGTGTATGCTAGGTTGTATATTAGTTGCATTCATGCATGTCATGCATATTGCATTGTGTTTGGGATAGGAGTTAGCTCGAGCACGGGAAACGAGGGACGTTTCGTACTTCGAGTGACGGAACGTGTCTCAATTCTTAGTCACCGACACTCCGGATTATCCATGATGGAGTCTCGGTCTTGTTGTGTTTATATGTGCATTCATTCCATATTGAGTCATGCAAATCGATTCCTCGGCCATCATGCATCGAGATGCGCGATTGGTGGCACGAGGATCGAGGACTACACTCCCTGAAGAGTAGTCAAGCATACATATGTGAAAATACATTGCCATGCCCCTTTCCTACTCTCTGTTGCAGCAAATCAGAAACCGACAATCTTTTGGGACTTCGTGCAATATTCCGAGCTTAATTGTAAACAGAGGCTAATCGGGGCATCGCGATGGATTTCCGCGCCAGGCAACCCAAACATGCATCATTCATCATCCGGAGCAGAGTCGAGGCAGTCCCTAGCTTGCATGCTAATTTAAAGCTTTCCTAGATTAATTTGTAAATTAATTAGGATTTTGTATTTATTCGGACTGTAAATTATTCATTTAGGACTGTATATTATTTATTCGGACCCTCCGAGCGAGGGCACAATTGTAATAAGTGTGCGTGCGTGTGATGTATATCTTCCAACCCCACGTCTTTCTCCCTTTTATTTACCAGTTTACGATGGTTAAATTAGGGCATGTTTCAATTAGCATACAGTATGATAGCACGTTTGCATTCATTCATCTGTTTTGCATGCACCGGGCTCGGCGCATCATACTAACTGCATTTGTATTTCAATTCTAAGTTGAATACATGTTAGCTGTTACATCTCATATGCCATGTTTAGAATAGCCGAGCCTGCTATAGTTGCATTTTTGCATGTGTTGTATTAGGCATTTCTGTATAGTTAGGATCATGCATGATTTCTAATTAGCTTCTGTTTTGGCTTGGAGTACTCGGTAAGTTTTTATGCTTTAGCATCCTTGCATGTGTGTGAGTGACTGCCATGATAGCATGCTTACCATGAGGCTATTTGCTTATGTGATATAACTGTCTGAATGCCTGTGAGTGGAGGTTGGGTTATTTGGATTGGAACAAATCATTGACTGTGAGTTTAACCCCACTAGATAGTGGCAAAATCATCTTTTCTAAAGCCCACCCGAGGGTGGCAAAATCCGCATTTTGAGCCTACTTGCGAGTAGCAAACCCCTTCCAAAAAACAAACATGAAATGTTTTGTTCCAATTCAGGCGACCCAGTCTATACTTGTATGTTGTGCGCATCACATAGTAAATCTAGGCTAATAACCAGAATAAGAATGCATAAGGTTTTCAAAACTCGATATCATGGTTAGTAGAGGCCGATCTTTGATCGGGCGAGCGGGGGTGCTCACGAAGTGACCTTCCCCAATCGTACCCAAGTTCCCGAGCCGAGGCAACTTTGGTGATGACGGACACGTGGCCTTAATCAACGAGTCAGGGTTTCCTAAATTTTCCAAAAATAAAATATTTAGGTGGCGACTCTGTATCTGGCAAAGCAGTCCATGTTTGGCACTTCTTTTCTAAAATCTGTTTTCTCAAAACGATTTGCCGGATTTGGACTCTTTGGTTCAGATTACGAACCGTGACAAATTGGAGTCCTGAACTGTAGTGAGCCCAAGATGGACGGAACGGGACTCATCCCTCCCGGGGCGTTCGGGGACGTCTACAGGCGGCTCTGTGTAGACTATTCAGACCTTAACCTAGTCTATCCAAAAGATAGCTACCTGCTGCCTAGGATAGACCTGTTAGTTAATGTGATGGCAGCCATCAGATGCTCAATTTCATGGATGCTTTTTCAGGTTACAACCAGATTTTGATGCACACCATAGACCAAGAACACACATCCTTCATTACTGACAAAGGGACTTATCATTACTGTGTGATGCCGTTCGGTTTGAAGATTGCAGGGGCCACTTACCAACAACTGGTTGATGCCATGTTCAAAAGCCAAATAGGTCAAAACATGGAGGTGTATATTGACGACATGATGGTTAAAAGTAAGCTTACTTCAGATCAGTTATTAGACCTGCAGGAGACCTTCCAAACCTTGCGCAAGTACAAGATGAAGCTAAATCTGGAGAAATGTGTCTTTGGCATTGGATAAGGCAAATTCTTGGGTTTCATGGTCATCCACAGGGTAATTGAGGCCAATCCAGAGAAGATCAAGACTTTAATAGAAATGTAGTCTCCCAAAACAGTGAAAAAGGTTCAACGGCTCACTAGCAGAGTAGCCGCCTTCAATTGTTTCATCTCAAGGGCAACTGACAAGTGCCTCTTATTCTTCAAGGTGCTTAAGAAGGCTTTACTTGGAATGCCGAATGCAATGAGGCATTTCAGAACTATTCCAGGGGAGACCCTCTTTCTCTCCTCTCTCGAACAATTCTGGGGGAGACCCTCTTCCTCTACTTAGTCGTTTCTAACACTACGGTCAGCATCACCCTAATCAGAGAGGAAGTTTCAATCTAGCGCCCAGTTTATTACATTAGTTGAGCACTCAGGGAGGCAGAGCAGAACTATCCCCTGTTAGAAAAGTTGGCATTAGCTCTAGTCATCGCCTCCAGATGACTCCGCCATATTTCTAAGCCATTCCATTGTGGTTCTCATAGACCAACCTTTGAAGAAAGTTATGTAGCAACCGGAGTCTTCTGGTAAGCTTATACAGTGGTTAACTAAGCTAATCCAATGCGACGTTTCTTACCGACCTCGCACAGCCATCAAGGTCTAAGCTATTGCGGACTTCGTCGTTGAGTTCACTAACGTCATCCTAAATGTGCCTCCCCCAACGATCGACACAGTGCCTAAAGAAGTCGATCCCCACTCTTGGACCTTAAATGTTGATGGCTCTTCTAGGAAAGAAGGGAGGAAGTGGAATTGGATTAATCCTCACTACCCTAGAAGGCGAAGATTTCAAATGTGCCCTCCGCTTCCAGTTTGAGGCAAGTAATAATGAGGCAAAATACGAAGCTTTGATAGTGGGTCTCAGAATGGATAAAGATATTGGGGTGGACCATGTTCAAGTATTCAGTGATTCTCAAATAGTGGTTGGTCATTAATGGGGACTTTGATGCAAAGAAAGAAAAAATGAGATCTTACAGGGACATTGCTCTACCCTTCACCTGTCTTTTTAACAGCTTCCACATCAAGCACATTCCAAGGTCTGAGAATGCCCAGGCCGGTAAGATGGCCCAATTAACTTCGGCAGACCAGTCAGACCTCAGTTATGGGGTCAGAATTGAGTATTTGGCCCACCCAGCAATCTCCCAAGACCAACAAGAAGTCTATCTACTTCAAAATGAACATATCCCTTGGGCACAAGATATAATCCAGTTTTTGGAACGAGGATGTTGCCATAAAATAGGAAGAAGGCAGATAAGATCAGAGCTCAATCAGCCAATTACGTTATTATCAAAGGGGTCCTATATAAGCAAGGATTTTCACGGCCATATCTCAGGTGCCTTAATGCTGACCAAGCCACTTCTGTTATGCAAGAAATTCATGAAATGGTTTGTGGAAATCACTCTAGGGAACGGTCATTGGCCCATAAGATCCTTTGCACGGGCTACTTCTGGCTCACACTCAGCCAGGATACCAACAATTTCGAGCTCAAATGTGACAAATGCCAACGCTTTGCCAACATACCCCATGCCTCTCTAGCAGAATTGATCACACTTAGCAGTCCTTACCCCTTTGCCAAATGGGGAATCAATCTAATAGGCCCCTTATTGATTGGAAAAGGCCAAGTCAAGTTTGCTGTGGTTGTCATCGATTACTTCACCAAATGGGTAGAAGTAGAGCCCTTTGCCAAGATTACTGAGAGGAATACCACTAGATTTATTTGGCAGTCTATTGTGTGCAGATTCGGAGTTCCTCAGGCCATTGTATCAGATAATGGAAAACAGTTTGATAACGCCAAGTTCAGGGAATTTTGTAAGGAGCTCAATATCGAGGCATGCTTTTCCTCTCCAGGTCATTCCTAAGTTAACGGGCAAGTTGAAGTCATCAATGCTCCCTGTTCAAGATTATCAAAACTAAATTAGAGGCAGCTAAGGGTCTCTGGGTAGAAGAGCTACCGAATGTACTCTGGGCATATCGGACAACGTCACAAACCCCCACATGGGAGACCCTTTTTCGCCTACCATACGGCGACGAGGCGGTCATGAGGCAACACTCTAACAGTAGAGTCAGACCCAGAGAATTCGCAGTGGGAGACCTAGTCCTAAGGGAATCCACTTTGGCCACCAAAAACCTAGTCGAGGGGAAGCTAGTATCTAATTGGGAGGGCCCTTACATTGTCAAATCTAGGCCACGCCCAGGCACTTACCGTTTTCAATAAAGTGAAGACTTTTTTTCATGTCTCATTTATTTTACTGTCCTATTCGACTCAGATCACTTGTTGTATTCTGTCTTTTGAATACAATGTATAAGCTGACCTTGGCAAGACTTCATATTAATGAGAAAGATATTCAACTTTTGTTATCTGTGTTACACATTTTATAAGTTTAAAATTAAAAAGCCTCAACCAAACTGAGCATGAAGACCTCAGCCAGATTGAGTCCAAAAAGCCTCAGCCAGACTGAGCGCGAAAACCTTAGTCAGACTGAGTCTAAAAGGCCTCAGCCAGACTGAGCATGAAGACCTCAGCCAGACTCAGTCTAAAAAGCCTCAGCCAGACTCAGTCTAAAAAACATAAGCCAAACTGAGCGTGAAGACCTCAGCTAAACTGAGTCAAAAAAGCCTCAGCCCGACTGAGCATGAAAACCTCAGCCAGACTTAGTCCAAAAAGCCTCAGCCAGACTGGGCATGAAGACCTCAGCCAGACTGAGTCCAAAAAGCCTCAGCCAAACTAAGCATGACGACCTCAGCTAAATTGAGTCCAAAAAGCCCCAGCCAGACTGGACATGAACTAATCTTAGCCAGATTGAGCATTCAAGGCCTCGGCCGACCTTCCTTGTAGCCAGCCGATCGTCCTTATGCTAGAAGGACTCAGCTGACCGACCTTATCCCTGACCCATGCAGGGTCTACCTATAGGGCCTGCCCAAATCACCTTTGCAAAAGCACGACCAACATAAGAATTCACGCCTCCTTATAAATTTAATCTCCCCACTTTTATCAAGATTTTCACAAGTTAAGACATTGATTCAATTAAAAATTTTACAAGTTACACTTTTCCTAGTTTTAATAGTTCAATTTGCCTGGCCAATGGTCAGCCTACGACTTTTTCTATTTATAATTAAATTTTCTCAAATTAGTTCTCCACTAAGGGTCAGTTTTATAAGCCCAAGAACTTTGTGTAATGCACTTTTGGTATTGGTTGCTCTGCTTTACCACTCTACTTTCTGTTTTACATATCTATTTTTTAATAAGCCCAAATGATTGATGGCCACCTAAAGCTCAGAACAACTGTATTTCACAAATTTAACGTTATGCATCACTGATTTGCTCAAACTCAATTTTACTTCCACTTTCAATGATTACTTAGTTTATTAATGTTTCAGATAACAACATTATGCCAAATTAGTTCTAATTTTTCCTTGTGTTTTACAGATATTCACCCAAACTGTTGTTATAGTAATTACATATTTGACTTAAGGATCATTCAAATAACATGAAACCCAAATATGCAAGGCCATAACTCAAACACATTCTTGTATTAACCAAAATTTTTACAAGGAAAACTTCTTTATTATAACACTTACGAATTACAATTTCTGTACATTTTTACAAGGATAAGCTACAACAAAATAGAAAGAAAATAAAGTACTACAATAGCATAAAGCTCAGCTCGCTCCCCCTCTATCTCCTTCTTCCTCATTAGACAACAAGTCTTCTTCTTCAATACCTTTATCCAGTGGAGTGCAGGTGATGTCTCCATCTCCTAGCTCTACAAGGTCAAAGTTGATGTCTCGGAAGGTCACCTCTACTATTTGCCTGAACTTCACCCAATTGCTATCCCAATACTTGCTGAGAAAGAGCTTGAAATAGTCGGACTGTTGGATGTTCTGGATTATTTCATCCTTGATCTGCCCCTTCACCAAATTGGCAGTAATTGTGCTTGATAGCCCAGCCTCAGACCCTTCCTTTCTGACCAAGCTTGTGGCCACAATAGCATCTACCGCTATCTGGAATTTGGTAGACTGCTTGAACTGTTCCACAGCTGCGATATAGAGGTCGGGATAGGCCGCCCGTTCTGCTGTCATTAACTTGGCCAACTCTGTTGCCTTAGCCCTCTCTTCCTCTGCCGCCTTCTTCTCTGCAGCAAGACCCCTCATCAACTCTGCAACTCATGCCTCCAACTCTTCCTTCTTCTTCAGAGATCAGTTACACAGCTTTTCATTGTTAAGGAGGGCTTCTTCCAATTGATCTTTGGCAATTTGGCAGGCCTGTTGGGCATCCTAACTTTTCTTTCATTCGGTCGCCACCTCAAACTCTAGAGCCACCGTCTTACGACGAGCGATCTCTAAGTCGTTAGTGGAGCGGCCTAGTTGTGCCTTAACTTCCACCAGTTCAGCCTCTGCCTTGCTTTTTCCAGCCTCGCATGGTCAGCCGTGTAGCCGTGTAAGGGCCAGTACTTCAAATTTTTGGCAGTTCTGTGCATGCAAGAGCCCTTTGCCATAGGCACTTCGGGCCAACTTCCGTAGCAGTTTGATTTCGGCCTTGGCTATCTGTGCTTTAGCGTTTGCTTGTTCGGCTTGTGCCTTGGCCTGCTTTAGATCTACCTTTGCTGCTACCCTTTTACTCAGCAGAGCACCTACCAAAGTCAGCGACTCCTTCTGCACAGAACCTAAGGCCTTCATGAGTTCACCCTTGTTGAACCTTGATGCGTCTGTCATTGCAGCGTCGTTAACAACCCCCAACACTTGTTCATAGGAGGCCTTCACATCACTCAGTAGATTTGTAGATTCGCCAAGGCCACTCAACGGCACACCGACCACGGTGCTTAGATACCGAACGGTGGTACGTAGGTTCTCTGTAATAAAGTCAACCTCTATCGCGCTTGGCTGAGCATCTATTGGGCACTCGGCTTCCTCCATTTCCCCCACCTTGGTTGCCTCAACTTCAATAGCATCAATTTTTTCTGATTGCTTGGGTGGGCCATCTCGGTCTCCTTCTTTCTCATTTGGCTCTCCTAGTTCACTCTACTCCTTCAAAGGCAGGTCAGCCTCCGTCATGGCCATTTCCACTTAAGGATTTAAGGGCCCAACCTCTTTTTCTACCTCTTTTACTTCTTCTTCTTTCGCCTTCTTCTATACGGGCCCCTCTTCCCCACCCTTAGACCTAGCCCTTTTCTTTCTCTTCAATTGCTTTATCTCCGCCCTACTCATTTCTTTCAACGGGTCGACCAGGGCTTTAAGAGGGATGAAAGTCCTTAAGTCCGTCTCTGTCAGGGCTTCGGGGGACTGGCGGGCGGACCTCTAACTATGCGGTTTGGGGGCTAGCCCCAACACCTTCTCCTTTTATTTTTCTGCCTCAGCAAAGACCCACCGAGCCTCTACTTCTTGCACTATTCTCTTCGCCTCCACTTCGTTAGGAGCAAGATCTCTCTCACTGCGCTCAAGACCCAGCTTCAAAGCAAACAAGGCAGAAGGCTTAATGAGATCATCCCACTTGATCCCCCCATTCTCTCTCCATTGTTTTACCTGCTTTACTCTTCTCTTTGTAGCCACATCCAACTTTGGCTCAATTGATTTGGTGGGGATCTTTTAAATCGTCTATACTCCCCTTCCGCCGTTCAAGGACACGTAGAACCATTTGGTTCACCACCCCTTGACAGACGAGGGTAGCCCCGCCACCAACCCTCTGCCAGACACCGCCTACAGGGCTACCTACGTCTCCTGTAGCCTGATGTCTTATAACAGGAAAAAAATTCATCTACCGACATCTCCTCTCCGTTGGTCGCTCGTGGCCAAGAGATTATGCACATGAACAGAATCTTCCACACATTTGGCACTAATTGGCATGGCGCCACCTCTAACTGGTTTAGCATGCCGATCATAAGTTGAGGGAACGATAGTCTAAAGCCCCTACGGAGTGCCTCTTCGTACAATGTAAACTCCATTAGCCTGGCATTAAACTCCCTCTCATCGGCCTTTAGCAGCCTTAATTCCACATTTTCAAGAATTTGTTACTTTCTTCGGATCTCCTCTAGGTCCTCTACTGTCAACAACAAGTTGTCAGCCTTGGTGTGTCAGTGGTCAGGGGCCACGTAGCTAATTGGTTGGGTAGCTAAGATCATCATCGATGGAATGGATCAAGGTGGTCTATCCACCATTCTTAAGACCAGCCTCTCCACCCTATACTTCTCCACCAGGGCAACTCCGTTGTTGTCTCCCAGCGCATCAGGCGTCAGAGCAAGGGCTTTTTTTTGGGCCATCTCTCTCACATTTTTATAGATGGCTTCAGTTACAGGGGCAAGGAAGTTTGAGATATGGAAAATTGGAGAATCAGGAGAGACGAATGAGGTAAAGTCTCAAATGTGTTGGTTTTTTTCAATTAGGTATGAAAATCGCACAAGTCCAAATGCCTAGGGTTTGCCTGTATTCCAAGGGTCGTGGTTGAAATTTGCCAATTTGAAAAAATTTGCTTAGTGTGGAGGAAGCACAAAAACTAAACGGGTAAATAACCCTTTCAAATTCACCCACTTTCAAAACCTTTCACCTCCAATAACAATTCAAAATATGTATCAGTGGCCCAGATTGTCCTACATGGACAGACGCGATTAATTTCCCCAACCACTAACTCCCTTTCTTCCCCCACATCTATTTCACATCAAAACATCACGTGCATCCTTGCACCTCGAGCCCCGTGCACCATCAATGCGTTCAGGTCATTCGACCACCCTTGGTCGGCCACCTTGCTAGTCAGCCACCATTGCTCGGCCATCTTGTCTGTCGATTACCTTGCTGGTCGAATGCCCTTGCTCGGTTATCTTGTTAGTCGGTCATTTTGCTGGTCGGCCACCCTCGATGTTCGACCATTGTCAAGCCCCAAAATTTGGACAATTAAATATTAAATTATGACTAAATCCCAATCAATATTCCATCATCCAAATCCTACGGCTGAAACAAAATCTAAATATTCACGTCTCTCTATGGTTTAACTAAATTTCAATGATAAAAAAAAATTACAAGGGAAAAAAAAAACAAACGCCAACCAAACCATCCATCATAAATTCATAACTATCCAATACCTCAAACATTAAAGTAGCAACAATAGTCAAAACAACTTAAATAATGTAAAGTTATAAAATAACCCACAATGACAAATTGTCAAAATACTAAGGTTGTAAAAAAATAAAAAAATAAATAAACTAATGTCAACCCTAAACTCCAGAAAACAAAAGAAGTCCGAAAGACATGTCCTACAACCGTAGTTATTTTTCGTCACCATCGTAGTCCCAACTAATCATGCAAAGGAAGCATAGATGCGCTCAAACAGAACGCACCCGAGATGCCAAGAGACAAAACGGGTCAGTATACAAGT
This sequence comes from Camellia japonica, assembly GCA_030407325.1. Classification (NCBI taxonomy): domain Eukaryota; kingdom Viridiplantae; phylum Streptophyta; class Magnoliopsida; order Ericales; family Theaceae; genus Camellia; species Camellia japonica. The sequence continues at coordinate 92,482,403 of JAPPVO010000031.1, forward strand.
ATATTGGTATGAGTATAACATTTGACACCCATGTGTCCACCAAACACAAACAAAAGTACATTTAATTCTTGTTACGAGACAAGACAAGTAGTTCTACCTACACCGAAATGAAGGGGTAGTTTCCCGAGATACGGTGGCATTTAGTTTCTTGCCCGTACATAACTAAATATAAATTTAGTATAAAATAAAAAAAATATAAAAAAAATATATGGTGGGTCAGCCCTGCATAAAAAGTTAGTAAACCCATCATTCTACAAACAATAGAGTTACTATAATTTAATCATAAGTTAATTGCTGAAGAAGTATAAAAATGCATCATTTCATACTTAAATCATTCAAATTGACCAAAACTCAAAGAATAAAAGTTGTATAGAATCAAATTTTCTAAAAGGCAATGTAAACAAATTTAGTAGAAACTAAACAGGTTGAGGGAAAAACTTGATAGAAGAACCTAGACAGAATTCAATCGAAAAATTTGAAGCTGAAAATGAAAAGAAACTGCCCTAAGCTGATTTTTTTTTTTTTTTTGGAAAAGTTCAAAATACGACAAGTGTTCAGAATAATGTTGTACGCCAGTTTACGCGAAATCAATAAAAATGAACTCGTTTCGTGGGTTAAAACAGCATCTAAAATCTGCATTACTAAAATGAATAAAAACTATTGTAACAAAGATTATCTGATTACAAGTTCTAATCGATCTTTTTAGTAAATAGTTAAAATACAAAAAAAATTGTCTAGAATTACATATACATGCCTCTGCCCAAATTTCGTAATTTATTAAGGTCGCTTAATATTTTTCAAGATGTATCAATCAATGCAATTCAAATTATACCAATAAGTTCATATTTAATTCTTTGTACCTTAACTCCACCACTTCGGCCCTTCACTTCCGGCCTACACATATATCTCATGTGCCTCCTGTATACTTAACACCGCTCCGAAGCCAAACTTGCACAGGGATATCGTCCCGAGTTTGACCCACACTTCCCGAATGTTTGGCATATACGTACGCGCTTAAATCAAAGCACTCATCTACTCCTGAGAACAAGGCAACAATATATACACAATCCCTTATCTACTCATAAGAACAAACATAACAATGCCAAGCCTAAGGCATTCAAATAAATCTCATAATCTTCACCTTTTTTTTAAACACTCTTTCTCACCAACACTCAAATAAAACAGCAATCCATGGAGTCATGGTAGAGTATTTGAAATTTATCTATGGGTTCTAAGTTTATTTTAATTTCATATATCCATGAGTGTGATTACAACCATAAAATGAAAACATATAGAAACCCTAAACCTTGCATACGCCACTAACCAAAATAATTAAAATCAATCCATTATCTTCATGTAAATACAATATCAAACCAATATCAAATAAATAAATAATAACAACAAAATAAACATAAATCAAGGAAAGTGGGTTTTGCACTCACAATTATTTTTTAAAGATCCAAGAAATACTTGAAAAATTAATGAAGCACCAAAATAAAACCCTAACCCTTTCTTCTTTTCTTTTTTTCCCTCTCCTCTTTCTCTTCCCGCCGTCTCCCTTTTTTTCTTCTCTTCCCGTGGCTTTCTTTGATGATCACAATCTCTCTCTCTCTCTCTCTCTCTCTCTCTCTCTCTCTCTCTCTCGCGACTTCTCCAGCACACAGAGCAGTCTCAGTTTTTGTAACCTAATTTACTATCAATACAACATATATAAAGAATGACTTAAGAAAGCAACATATACACACCTCGAATCCAACATAACTAAATTTACTATTATATTACATTTTATTATATAAATACAACATATATAAATATGCTATATAAGATCAATATATATAACATCGTTTATATATATAAAAATATATATAAATATTTGAATTAATTATATATAATTAAATATCACATTAATTTAATTAAATATCACATTAAATTCATGTATCCACGCAATTAATAAAACAAAAATAAATAAACATAAAGTGATAATAGTAATAATAACAAATATTGACTTAAGAAAAATTAAGGTCGTTACAATATACACACCTCAAAAGAATCTCGTCCAGAGATTCGATAGGAGAGAGTACTAAGCAAAAAGCCGCGGGTGCCTACGCCGAACTTTCTCTTCTAATTCCCAAGTGATATCGTTTTCATCCTCGCTCCTTTGCACTTTCACCAAGTTCACTTTCTTGCGCCGCAACTACTTTATATCCCGGTCTAGAATAGTAACCGGTCATACCACATACGTTAGATCGTCACTAATCTCCAACACCTCTGGTGATACTACTTGGGAAAGGTCTTGTGCACATTTCCGCAATAAAGATACATGGAAGACGTTGTAAATCATAGCTAAAGTAGGTGGTAGGGCTAATTTGTAAGCCACATTACCAATCCTCTCAGTGATCTCGTATAGTCCCACAAATCTAGGTGCCAACTTTCTCTTCTTTCTGAACCGTATGATATCCTTCATCGAGGAGACCTTCAAACACACAAAATCTCCAACATTCAACTCAACCCCCTTACGTTTTCTATCAGCGTAACTCTTCTAACGACTCTGTGCAGTCTTAATACGTTCCCGAATAATGTTCACCTTCTCCGTGTCTCTCTCACCAACTGTGGCCCTAACAACGGCGCATTTCCTACCTCCATCCAACAAGCAGGTGATCAACATGGCCTCTCATACAAAGCCTTAAAAGGTTCCATCCCAATACTTGAATGATAGTTATTATTATAAGCAAACTCCACCAATGGCAAGTGCTTTTCCCAACTACCACCAAGATCGCGGACACAAGCTCTCAACATATCCTCCAATATCTAATTTATCAGCTTAGTTTGCCCATCTGTCTGAGGATGATAAGCCGTGCTTAGGTCTAACCTAGCACCCAAAGCATGTTGAAACTCTCCCAAAACTCTGCCACAAACAACGGATCACAATCCAAAACTATAGAAGCTGGCGCGCCATGAAATCGCACCACCTCCTGAATATACAGCCTAACCAGTTTATCCATAGTTTGGTGAACACTAATAGGAATAAAATGAGAAAACTTGGTGAGTCAATCCACTATCACCCAAATAGATTCATTACCACGCTTAGATCGCGGCAATCCATCCACAAAATCCATAGAGATGTACTCTTATTTCCAAGTAGGGATCTCAAAAGGCTGCAAAAGTCCAAACGGTCGTTGGTGTTCCGCCTTAACCTGTTGACACATATAGCATCAAGAAACATACTCTCATATGTCCTTCTTCATACCTTCTCACCAAAACATACTCTCCTAGAATCGGGAGCTTTTTTTTCATCCGAATGGATCGTGTTTTGGTCGAAGTGGAACTTTCGGGTTCCTCCTCTTCATGCTAGAGGTAAGGATCTTTCTTGCTTCTCTACAATATTTTCTTATAGATAGATGGGTGGTAATTTCTTATTGCATAAAAACCTCATCTTGAGAAGACTTTCTTAATAGCATGTAATGTAAGTTAGGGTTTCCAAATGAGGGAGTCAAAATATGAAATTGGAAGTGGTTTGAGGATGTGTTGAGTAGTTAGAATGTGATTTTGAGTTTCAAGATAAAAAGCCCTAAATTTGACTTAACCCTGGATGTGGACTTACTTTAAGAATGAGTAAGTACCTTAATTAACTTTGATTTTCTTGAAATTTCATGTATGATTGGAATATATGTGTAATTATAATGAGACTAATGGTTGTGAAAATAATATCGGGCTATGAAGGTTGTGTTTGAGAAACCAAAAATTGGGAATTTTAATTAATAAGGCTTTGAGAAGTTTACAAAACAAATTGTATTGTATGATTGGACTAAAGGAGTTAATGTTGATGATGAGAAATAGAAAAGGTCGTAGAACATAATGTGTACTTGTTATGAAAATGAATTTTAAGCATATGAAGGACGTGTTGTTGAACAAATGTGTAAAAGAAACAATGAAAGATGTGTTGGCCTTGGCCATGAATCATAATTGTGGATGACTTGATGAATTAATGGATAGTAATTAATGTTGTTTTGGGTTCATTTCCCGCTATATTTGAGCTGGCAAAGCGTGAGGTTCCGCGTTCCTTCCGGCTAGTGACCGGTAAAGCATGAGGTTCCGTGTGCCTTCCGGCTCGAAACTAATAAAGCATGGTGCTTAATAGAGGTTCCGATTTCCTTTTGGAGTGGCGCCCGGTAAAGCGTGTGGTTTATGGATGTGACTTGTTTATGGATCTGATGATTGTTGTGGACTTGTGGAGAAAATTATACTGGTATTTGTTATGCGATTGTGATATATGGAAATGATGGATTTAAATTATTTAAAGTTGAAAGGATGGAACTAAATTGACTTTTCTTATATAAATGGATTGTTGAGATGTGTTGGTAATAAATGTTGTTACATGTGTATATTAAAGTGAGGTGAATTAGGGTGGGATGATGACTAGTTATGATTTAAATTATGAAATGTATGATCTTTTGTAACACGTATTCTATTAATGTTGTAACCTCGTGAAAATTTGAGAAATGAACCTTAAGAAAGACGGTTACTAATTGGTGTAAGAATGTTAGGAAGATAAAGAAAAAGTTTTCTTCGAAAGGTTAGTGGATTTTTATTTGGAAAGGTACTATCTATATGTATTGTATATTGAATACAAATGGCACATTATCTACTTATGTATCATTCCGTAGCATGAATGATCGCATATATCTATAGATTTTATTGTTGTGAATCATTGAAGATTCCTACTAGATATATTTGTTCATCCCTCGTTGTTTTACCATTTTTCAGGAAAGAACACCGAAACATCGGTTGGAGCTTCAAGAACTCTATTGGTCTTTTGTGTGTATCTTTGTCTAGTGTGCAAAGGAAATGTATATTATGATTTGGACGCATGTAAATATTTATTGTAGCGCTTCAATGGAAGCTTGGCATGTATTATTATTATACTGAACAATATTTCTATTACTCAAGTGTAATACTTATTTGTTGTTATAAATGTATTGAATAAATGGACTTAACTCAAGGGTTTTGGTAATGTTTCTGAGTAATAAAATTTGGGGCATGACATTATCCTTAAAAAATTAAACCCAAACATGTAAGTAACTACCATTTTGTGTAATTTCCACATTAATGGGATTTTTGGGTTCATAAGAAAAAAAGGAGGACTTAACAGTTTACAAGATCACATTTTGGGATTTATTGGTGCGTTACCCATAATAAATTTAGTTCAAATAATTAATGTTACCGACTGGCGAATGCGATACAAAAATTAGCTTCTTCTGATAAAAGTTTCTTCTTAGACAATTACAATTGTCACTTAGGTATAAGACTTCAAAATTAATTGAGAGAGTTAAGAGTTTAAGAGAGAGAATTGTTTGTGAGAAATAAAACAAGAGATGAGAGGTATTTATAGAAGTTTGGGAGGAGGGGGGTTAATTTGTAATAATAAAAAATAATTTCGTCTTTTGGTGTTAAATGGTCATTTGACCTTTTTAATTCTTTTTTTTTTTTTTTTTTGAAATTTGACTGTTAGACAGAAAGCTGTTGGGGGATGGGTTACGGCCGGGCTTCCAAACAAGCAGTCCAGGCCCAAGCCCAAGGTCTTGGGCTGGGCTCAGGCCTGAGCCTAGCTAGGCTTAACCAGGTCGGGCCCACCTCAGGCTACAAGCAGGTTTTAGGCCGCCCACGAGCCATGAGTCACGAGCCACGGACTATTTTTACACCCCTGCCTATTGATGAATTAAAATAGTTGGTTAGTCATGTCTAATCTTTCACTAATTTTTTCATTTAATTTGATTTTAAATTTAAATAAAAAAATTTAATTTGATATGAATTATTTTAATTTCTTTTATTAAATTTCATGAAAATATTTTTCAAAGTTCCCATCTTATGCCAAATTTTCTTTTTCTTTTTTTTTTAAACCAAATTTGATGATTTTTTTATTTTTATTTTATCTCCAATGCTTTATCTTTTTAAATTTTTATTAAATTTAAATTTGATAAAATATTTGATAGTTCTCAATTTGATTAAAAAAAAATAATTTGCGAAGACCATTTTGCTGTAAAGATTAGATAATTTTTTTATTTTTCATTCAATTTAAATTTAATGAAAGAAAAGATGAATGATTGGATATGCTCATACACCCAAATTGATAGCCATTAGATCTCTTCAAAATAATCTAAACTTTTGAATAATTTATTGAGTAAAACTTATTACCATTCGAACAGTAACTCACAAAGCTTCTTTCAGCAAGCACAGCTAGGCAGTTTTGCTTGCATCTCTTTGTTTATTTATAATCAACACCCAAAGCTTCTTTCGGCAAGAACTGCTAGGCAATTTCTCCTCCAATATAGCCACGTTTGCCACATCCTCCATAAAGCCACGTTTGCCACCTCAAATCATGCATACTCCACTGCTCATCTTTGGACCAAGATTCCATCATGCTGTTATTCTCCTTAATTCATGTCAGGGCAAATTACACTTTGCACTCCTATACTTTGCACCAAATCTCACTTTAGCCCTTACACATGAAATCATGACAATTAACTCCCTGCACTTCTGGTCAAATCCCACTTTGGTCCTTATACAAATGTCAATGTCCCTCTTTTGTTATTTCATTTTTAAATCTTTAATAAAACCCAATCATGTGACAAAAAATGTGACTACGAAATGAGGGTAAAACAGGAAAATTATCCATATTTCCCACTAATACACTTTGTCCTACGTGATAAGCACATGAGAGTTATATAATACAATATATATATATATATCTATGCGACAAAGAAATCAAATAAAAGGAAAAATGAATAGACCGAAAACTGTGTTACCGTAAAAAATAGAGTTTCGTGATTCCAATTTATGTAAAATCCTAGTTCATCTTCTTAATTGTTCACAATCTGTGTTTTTTTTAGTTTAATACAGTCATATTTTGATGAAAATTTTGGGATAAAGTGTATATTGGTGGAAAATGTAGAAGATTTTCCTTTCTTACCTAATGTCATAGTGACATTCTTATCATATGACTAGATTCTGTAAAAGATTTAAACAATTGAATAACAGAAATGGGACATTGACACTTGTATAGAGACCAAAGTGAGATTTTATCAAAAGTACATGGGGTTGACTGTCACAATTTCATGTGCAGAGACCAAAGTAGGATTTGAGCAGAAGTGCAGGGGGTTGAATATCATAATTTTATGTGTAAGGGCCAAAGTGAGATTTGGTACAAATTGTAGGGGTGCCAAGTGTAATTTACCCTTCATGTTATGATCAACTAATTGATTACATTCTGTACTAAACAAAAGTAACAATAATAATAATACTAATATTAAAAATAGATAATGCGAAAGATAATAAAATATGGCCATGATTACTTAAAAAATAATAATTTATGATCTAAATCGACAGACCAAAATCTACATGTCACAATTAATGAGATTAGATTTGGCTATAATCGATAAGTCACAATCAATTAAACGAGACTTACCCATTATCAACAAAAAATTATTTTTTAGTGTCAGCAACATTGTTTTACAAGGTAGTTTGCATCCCATTAATTTCCATGATAACAATTGTCCTGCTCTGCAGTTCATTTTTTCACTTACCTTAAGAAATAAATAAGCAATCTTTCATTTCTTTGACGGATAAACTTGAAATTGAAATCGTTCAATTTACCCATAAAATTCGAATAACTAATAACATTTTCAATTCAAAATGGATGCAATTTAGTACAAAATGATATGGCAGTGGTATTTTTTATAATTATAAATTTTTATAATGGGTGTTTTAACTTCTTCTTTTTTAGAACAATATGGGTGTTTTAACTTGGAAAAGAAAATTCACAAATCTTGTATAAAAAAGGGTAGACTACCAATAAGTTTTAATAATTGGACTTAATTTTCATTAAGTCCTATTGAAAATCAGTCCTAGTAAAATCGTCGCTAAAAATAATTCTTTGTGATGCCTTTTTGCATATGTCACTAAAAATTGACAACTACTATTTTTTTGTCACGATTATTATAAATTGTTGCTAAAACTTATAATTAGTGATACTTTTATGTGACGAATTTTTCAAATTGTCGTTAAAAATTGAAAATTAGTAACTTTTTTTCTGATGATGTTTTTAAACTATCACTAATACTTATAATTGGTAACGTTTTTTGTGACAAAATTGTCAAGCTGATGCTGAAAATTAACAATTAGTGATACTTTTTGATAGCGTTTAATAAAAAAACGCTGTTAATTATTACAGAACTTATTAGACAATCAATCTATCTATTAGGACCAACACGTAAGTTTTCTTATAAACAATTTGTAAGAAAATTTTCTTTTTTTCAAACAAAATAGATGGATCCTCTAGCAACAGTGGAAATGGAGCTATTTTGTTCAGGGTTGTTCTCACTAGGGCCTTTATGCTAGGGTGGACAAATCTCGGGTCAGATGGGTCTTACATTGTATAGTAAGAGAATATATGTTATTCGAAGCCTGGCCTAATATCGAACCTAATCTAGTCATTTTAAGTCCGGCCCTAAAAAAAAATTTAAATCTCAACACCACCCACTTAATCCAATAAATATGAGCTATTTTTTATTTTTTTTTTAATTTTCATATTGAATGGATATTAAATTATTTAAATACTTTCATTTATTATTTAAATTTAGAATACTAATGAAATTCGGTGGTAAAATAAATATAATTTTTAAAGAATGTTTTGATTTAAGCCCTTGAAAGAATTATATATATATATATAGGGAAATTTAGTCAAAACCCCTTCATTGGACCCTTGTTTGGTGAATAATACAGCCCAATTTATTTTTCTCCATAAACTCCCTGAGAAAAAAATACATAATTGAATAAGAACAAAGTAATATATATATATATATATTTCTTTCTTTCTTGGACAATATTGCAAGAGTAATATGTTACTGTAAACCAGAATAACATGTTATTGTCAAATAGAGTAATTGTCAAACAGAGTAACATGTTACTATTACTGTTTACATCAATTTCAACGGTAATAATTTGTTTTAAAAAAAAGCAAATTTCATAGTCAATATGGATCTTATTTGATAGATCTTAATGAGAGAATTTTAAAAATATTAATTTTATTAAAAACCAACGTTCTAAATCAAAAATTATATTATTTTAAAGTTTAATATTTTAATAATAGTTATATTTGATGGATTTTTTAAGAAAAACTTTTGTGATTGTTCTTAATGCATTAAAATTTTATTATGAGGGGATTTTGACCAAATTCTCCTTATAGGTATATAGCTTTTTTATCTTTTATATTTTTTATTTTATTTTATAATTAAAATGGTATAAAATTATTATTAATATTTTATAAATAGGCAAGCCAAATTGAATTGAGCTAAAACTTTTTATCCCAAGTTGAGTACAAATATTAAATGGGAACAAAATGTCAGTTGCCACTTAATTTTAAATACAATCGCTCACAACTGTGGCTGCCACTATCCCCAACCGACAAATATATATATATTTTTTTGTGCTCGTGGCTTTTACATTTTTTTCTCCACAGGGATTTGTATTTTTGTTATGGACATGCAAGTTAAATGTTATTTTTGTTATGTATTTAAATTATATAATACTCATATGAGAGTTAATAGATTGACTCTTTTTTTTTTTTTTTTTCGAACAAGAGAGTTAGTAGATTGGGTCCCTTTTTTTTTTTTTTTGAACAAGAGAGTTAGTAGATTGGGTCCCAACTTTTGAGACTGTTAATAGAATTTTTTTTTTTTCGTGAGACTGTTGTGTTGTATCATTTTCTAATAACAACAAATTTATACAAAATTCTAGTATATTTTGATGTCATAATAATGTTTTCAAAATTATAAACAATGCATTTTCTATATAAAAAAGTATAAATAAAAATTTTTGGAATAATAATGTTATATAAATAATTTTGCTACATTACATTGCCAATCTACTGGGTCCATATCAATTAATTGCCTCAAAATTTAATATATTAACTTCTATTAATATATACCGTGTGATAAAATAAATAAATAAATATAAGATGTGCTCTTAAAAAATATTTAGTGGAGAGAGCCAATCTTCAAGTCATCCCACTTAATTTTAGTTGTAGACTTGATTAGAGTACGTTAATGTTTTGGACAGTGAAATTTCAAATTGAGAGACAATTTCAAAAATTCAATACCTAATTCAAATTAAAGGTTAAAAAATTCAAAATTAAATACAATGACAATTTAGTTTTCAACACCAAAAAAAAAAAAAAAATTCTCTATCCTCAAAATAGAGAGAACAAAATTTGGTGGGCAAAATTGGTAGCAATTGTTGAGAATATACACTAAAGTTGTTTGTTACGCTAGGGGATGGAGGTGACGGAAAATTGATGATTGTTGGCGACGGAGGTGCCGGAGAGATTGGAAGGGTAGATGGTGATCGGAGAGGAGTAAGAAAAGGTTGGCCAGAAGTTGCATAGGGTGGATGAGGAAAGAAGGGAAGAGGGACATTTTAATAATTGTAAATGTAAATTTCACCTGTTTGTAATTTCTTTTTATTCCACATTAATTTATAATAATTATGCCAAATCCATCTCTTGTATAATTACCTCGAGAAAATATTCATCAAGAATGTAAATAAATGTGACCTCTTATAGTGAAGTATGCGAGGGACATGTGACCCTTTTTATTCTCGATCATTGATATACATCAATCTCTTGTAGGACCAACTATTAGCCAATTTTGGCCAAACACTTGAAACTGAATGAATGTAGGAGTAGTTCTCAAGGTAATGAACATGCGCAATGGACTTGAAAACTTGGTTCCATTTTTTCAAAAATACTTTTCAGAAAATTCTATTTTCTTGTTTTCCGTATTTTTTTGTTTTTATTGAATTTTTTAAATATTTTAAGCAATTTTTTTTACTTTTTAGACAAACCTAACATAAATATACCTAAAAAGTAAAAAATTTGTGAAAAAAACCTTTTAAAAATTCACTAAAAATACAAAAATACAAAAAAAAAAAAAAAAAAACGAGAATTCAGTACATTTTTGTATTTTTATGTTATTAATTTTTTAAAATATTTTTTCACAAATTTTTACCTTTTAGATACATCTAAGTAAGGAGCATCTAAAAAAGTAAAAAAATTGTTTAAAATTTTAAAAATATTCACTAAAAACAAAAAAATACGAAAACCAAAAAACTCAATTTTCAAAAAACTTAATCCAGAAAACTCAAACCAAACACACTGAATGAATTTAGTTTTCAATATCAAAACTATCAATGAATATGTAGTTCTCAAACACTTGTTTGTACCTCTGCAAATCTAATATTTAAAAAAACAAAAAAAAAAAAACATATTTAGTAAAATCAGATTGAATCACTATAACAGATGATATATTCATAACAGATGATAATGAATATAAAATTTTCAGATCTATCAAACAGAACCGATGATGAGTATATATTGTTTTAAAAAAGCTTTATCGTGTCGGAAAAATTGAAATTTAACTGTTCTAGTAGTAAATTTTTTACTGTTTTGATAATTGTGAACACAATGAGATATTGTCAAAATTTTGTCCCAACTAACATCTGGGCCAAGGTAGGACTAGGTACTATTTTAAGTGTGTCTTTCCGAATTACAAGAATTTAGCCCCACGTCATAAGATATCTCATTTATATAAAACGTGTATTGAGTTTTTTTTGTTTTTTTACGTTATTTAAACTTTAACCAACCTTCATTAGACAATGAGTTGCAGGACCTTCAAATGTAAGGACACCTAAAAAAAGCAAAATAAAACAAAGTGGATACGTACAGTGTGAATATTATTGATTTGATGTAGCTATTATTTTCATTCTCTAGTCTCAATCTTGGACCTCAAGTCCTGCTTTTTTGCATCAGGTCTCATTTTCATTATACAGCCCGTTTCGACGGGTGATTCCATTCGGGGATTCTATTTACATTTAAAAATTTTATTTAGTGCGTTTAATTTTTTAATATTTTATTAAATTATTAAATTATAATTTACTCTTAATATATTTTATTTTTTTTCACAAATTACATTTCAAGGCTAAATCATAATTTGTGGTATACCTAAATAATAACAAATCAAAACCCCAAATTACACCACTTTTTCAAAAATTCTTAGGTAGCGTTTGGTGGAGTTTTAGAAATATGATTTAAGAATAGAGTTGTATTTTAAGTTTGTGAGTTTTGGAATTATGATTTGAGTGTAGAAATTTTTTTGGTTATGAGTTTTAAAAAGAGTTTTGAATTGAGTGTTGAATTGTGTTTTAAATGTTTGATGTGACATGTGAAATAAGAAAATTTGTTTGGTTATGAGTTTTGAAAAAAAATTCAAAAAGTTATAACTCATAACCAAACACACAACTCAAAATTCTATTAAAAATTACATTCAAAACTCATAACCAAACTCTTTTTAAAATTCAATTCAAAAAAATAATATAATTTTCCTTTATTGAAAATATTACAAACAAAATAAAAAAAAATCAAAATAAATATTCAATTACTGCTTTAAAATAACTTTTGATTGTATATTTGGTTGGAATTATTTTTTTAAAATATTTTTTATTTAAAATATAAAATATATATATTATTTTTGTTAAAAAAAAATCAAAAACAAAATTCCTCTTCTTTTTTTTTTTCCAAATAACAAGTGCTAATTGCAAAAAATAATAAATAATAAATAAAAAAACATGTTCCAGACGACTGACCAGACGTCCGGGAGGATGACCGGGTAGACCCAAGTTGCGCTTTTCAAAATCCAAAATCCCAAAAAACTCTCTTCTCCAAACAGAAGCTGAAATGAGTTTTAGAATATTATATTGAGATTAATTTTTAAAAACTTTAATCAAACAAAGCATTAAAAACAACTCTTGAATCATATTTCCAGAGCTGCTCCAAACACAACCTTACATGTTCTTTAGAGTTTTGAAACTTCTTAACCCTAAAATCTAGATTCTTCCAAGAACCCTAAAACCCTCACAGACACATTTTGAATGCAAAGATACCTTACCCAGCAATCCACAAGAATGAACTTTCAAAGAGCATTTTTTTTACTGGCATCCTTGATAAATGCTAGCATAAATATCAAACTATAATTATTAATTTCTGTGATTTTTTGTTACGTAAAAATAAATATTTAACCTGTTTTACATCAATACTGTTCAGACTTTTAAATTTAAATAAATTCACTTTGTTCAAATCGAAAAATTTGAACAAAACAATCTTATTCAACACTGAATAACTGAACAAACTTCAATTTTATAAATCTGAACATGATAATTTTATTATTTTAGTGTAACGTAAAATTAAAATATAATATTATTCAAGAGTAATTTTCACTTATCTCAAAATAGGCCTACAACAATTCGGCTACAAGAGAAACTAACTTCATATTTCCACTAACCATTATTGTGTGCTACTATGGGGTATATTATCGGCAGTTTCGATTGGTAGCTCGAAAACAAGACGGCTCGAATGGCCCGAGTCCAAAACGATGTCGTTTTGGAAATTTTTTTTTTTTTTTCTCTCTTCTCTCTTTGAAGATGAAGAACACAGAGAAAGAAGATAAAACTGGGGAACACATCATCTTCATCAACACATTATCATCATCAACAACAAAATCTTCATCAACATCATCATCATCATTATCATCATCATCAAACACATCATCATCATCAACAACAAAACCTTCATCAACATCATCATCATCATCATCAATATCCATCGATTTTGTGAAATCCATATCCATCGATTTTGATGAAATCAATCGATTTGAAACCTTGAAAAAAGAAGAAGAAGAAGAAGAAGAAGAAGAAGAAGAAAAAACTCAGTGGAGTCTCTGGTGGAGCTCTCTCTCTCTTCTCTCTCTTTCTCTTCCTCTCTCTTCGTCCCTCTGTCCTTCAGAGATCTAATAGGAAAAAAAAAAAACTGCCCAAAACGACGTCGTTTTGGGTAGTCAGGCCATTCGAGCCGAAAGATTTTCAAGCTACGAATTATTTTTCTATTATCGGGTGCTCTTGGGGCACCCTACTATCGAGGGGTCTCTATCAATCTTGCTTTTCTTAAAGGTAATCAAATCCTTTTAGGATAAGTTACGATAAACCAACTTGAATTATGACTCATTTATATTTTATTCTCTAAATTTTAAAATTTAATAGTTAATTTTTTAAAAATATTATCTTATCATAATTAATTCTTTTTGTTAGAATTATGTTAAGAATTTATAATAAAAAAAAATTAAATAATGTGTAAAGTACATAACACATTTATTAATTTTTTTAATAATAAAACTAGTTATTAATTGTTTTAGGATAATAATAGCATTATCTTGTGATTTCATTTGCACTTTATCACTCTTATTTTAGTAGCAAAGTGCAAACAATATTACCAAATAAAGGCATTATTATCTTAAAAATTTAATAAATGTGTCATGATATGATTTTCTGTAAATCTCTAATAGAATCCTAATAAAAAAGGTTATATGTAATAAAATACTACTTTGAAGTGATTTTGAAATTTAAGGAGATAAAATGTAAATGAGTCATAATTTAAGAAAATTTATATAATTTATCCATCTTTTTATTTAGTACTGTAGAGTCCATCTAGTAAATATTTAAAATATAAAAATCATGGATTAATTTTTTTAAATTGGGAAGAGTTGAAAATAAATAAATAAAATTATTATTAATTTCATTTAATAGGGGATGGTTTGATGCAATTCAACTCTGTAGGTGAGAAAAAGGTGATGGGAATTACATATCAGTGGGATAGAATTTTTTTTTACACAAATATAAAGAGGTGTGAGTCACACTTGCACCTCCACAGTATTTCACTTGCACCCCATCACGGAATCACTTGCACTCTACATGTTTTTGTAATTTTTTTTTGTGTCCCACTATACTGTAATTTTCCTAAAAAAGAAAATAACCCTCTGAACAAAATTTATAGAGCTATTATATATTATTTATTTCATTTTAAAGGGGATGGCTTGATGCAATTCAACTCGAGAATTACATCCCAGTGTGATAGTAATTTTTTATTTTTTATTTTTATATATAAACATGGAGGGGTGTAAATCACATTTACACTCTCACAGTATTTCACTTGCATCCCATCACAGAATCACTTACACCCTACATGTTTTTTTTTTTTTTTTTGTCCCACTCTATTATAATTTTCCTAAAAAAAGTAAGAATCCCTTTGCACACAATTTATAGAGCTATTATATATTTTCTAAATAAAATGATGAAAAGTATATATCATTTCTCACAGTTTATATTCATGGAAGTTTCAAAGATTGTCCATGCATATAGTCCCATTTGGTTGACTTATAAATTAACTAATTTAGTTTATTTCATTTAAAAAAAAACAAACAAACACACAAACAAACTAATGGTATTCGGTTGCAATTTTAAATTATAACTTATATGAATTTTTTAGTTTATTTGATCCAAAAGGTGAGATTTTTTTTTTTTCCTGAAATACGTATAGACATAAAAATCTCATATCTTTTGTCATAATTATAAATTTTGATGGTATTCTGGACATTTGCCCAACAAACAAAAATTATGTAACATCTTATTTAACTAAGCATGTTCAATTTTTTTTTTTTTCACCAAACAGATTTATAATTTTTTTAAAATTTTTAAAGCTAATAATCTAAAAAATTATCTATCTTTCCATTATATTATTAAACAATCATGTTGGTGTCTTGAAACCTTAACTTCTCTATGTGCCAAGAGGGTTAGAGAAGAGGGTAAAATTTGAATTTGACACCTTAAGTTTGATGAAAAACACACTTACCACTTGAGTGACACATAAGATTTATTTTATTTTATTTTTTTTTTTGTTCATTTTTACTTATTTGAATTGCACACCTATTATGTATGCCAGCCACTAGTATATATAAAGCAAAGGCTGAACTTGATGTCCTAACGCCTTTGCTTATATTTATGCCAAGTGAACTTTTTATTTTTCTATTTAAAATACAAAATTACATAAAGAGAATGAGACTTTTTTTTTTTATTCAAATGAAAGTTAAAGGAAAAATTTAGTTTTACAAAATAGAACTGAGAGAGGACATGGGCTTAATCCCTCCTTGAACTTGCAGATATCATATCTGCCACTAGAAAGGATGATACATTGCTTGGGGGATCATCAAGAAAGATGAGGTGCTCCTTTTGATTGACTCCAATGTTGGCTAATGCATCAACACTTTGATTAGCTTCTCTTAGGACATATTGAATGGTGCATCTGCATCTTTTCAGCATAAAGTTTTCATCTTCAATTAGTGCTCTGGAAGGATGAGTGCTTTCCACCCCATCACTGATTAGTTTCAATGTAGCTTGAGAATCAGTTTCTATCTCTATTCCATTTAGCCCCTTTTTCATGATAATGGTTAGACCTTTGTACAAGCCCCATAACTTAGCTTCCAGGCTGGTTCAATTACCCAAGTATCCATAGTATCCCCATATCCAACTGCTAGCTTCATCTCGAAGTAGACCTCCATAGCCTGATTGTCCTGGATCACCCTTTGAGCAGCTATCAGTATTAAGCTTGAGTTTGCCTGCAATAGGAGGAAACCAATGAGTTAGTCTAGGCTCTGTATAGTTTGGGTTAAGTATGTAGTTAAAAGCCTCTTGAGTTTCTTTGGCTTGCTTGAGGATTGAGCAAATGGTAATGTAAGGGAGAGAAGTGTGGTTGTCAAACACTTCTTTATTTCTCTCCTTTCAAATGGTCCAAAGTGTTGTAAGGAATATGGTAGGCCAATTAACTTCTATCAACTGGTCTTTTCTTTTCATGATGGTTTTGATCTAATCTTCAAAAGTTTTCATGTTTTCTTTTTGCCACCAATTGGAGTCTTTAAGCCTTATCCAGATTGCATTTTGCTTTAGAGCACCCTCTTAAGAGATGTTCCATGTCCTCTCTTGCCATCTCGCATCTAGTGCAAATATTCAAATCGGTGAGGTTTCTGGAGAGCCTTATATGGTATGTTAATAATCTATCATGCATTACCAACCAGAGGAAGCTCTTGAGTCTTTGAGGAACTTTAGCTTTCTAGATCCATTGCCAATCATGCCCATTGTCTTCTTGTTAAGAAATAGCCTTGTAGGCTGCTGAAGTGGAATAATTTCCACTAGTAGAACCCTGCCATGTAGGAGTGTCCATGAAGGTTACAAACCTGGGTCTGTATATACTCAAAATGTTGTCATTGTCCTGTTGAGAAATCAGATCTTGTATTGGTATGAGGTCCCATCCTTCTTCATCATCAAGGATAGAGCTAACTTTTGTTATGTCTTTGATGTGAGGTCCATGACTAGTTTTGCATAATGGTTGCGAGCCACACCACCAATTAGTCCAAAGTGAAATACTTTCTCCATTACCTACACTCCATTTGATATTATTTTCTAATAATTATGAAGCTTTTCCATGTATGAGATGCTTGGCTTTTAGTTTGCCAATTAGATAGAGAGTGCTTTTTGAGATATTTTGATTTAAGGATTAAGCACCAAAGATACTCAGAATTATTGACAAATTTCCATCATAGTTTAGCAATTAAAGCAAAATTTTGTTCTCTTGCCTTTCTAATGCCTAGGCCCCCTTGTTTCTTACTTCTACAAGCATTATGCCAGTTGACCAGATGAACTTTCTTAGCATTTTCAGTGCTTCCCTAAAGGAAGTTTCTATTTAGCCTATCATTTTTGTCACAAATATTTCTAGGAAGTTCCATAGTCTGCATTAGGTGATTAGGAATGGCTAAGGTGATAGACTTAACAAGGATTGTTCTTCCAGCAAAGGATATGTTCTTAACTTTCCATCCAGATAACTTGCTAGACATCTTCTCAATGATATCCTTAGTGTGGACATTGTTAATTCTTTCATGAAGGAGGGGGGTTCCTAGGTACTTACCTAAGTCATTGGTTAATGATATGCCACATTGATAACTCAAAGGAAGGGCTTCTCTTTGGGAGATGTTAGGGGAGACATACATTTTTTACTTTTGAAAGTTGATTTTTTGGCCAGATATTTCACAAAACTCAAAGAGATCATCCATGATACAATCACAGTTATTTCTGTTGGGCAAAAAGAATTAAGTCATCTACAAAGAAAAGATGGGAGATAGGTATATTATTTTTGGAAGCTTTAAGGCCTTTCCAATCTCCTCTTTCAGTTCTGAGATTAATCATATTGGATAGATTTTCCATGCAAATAGCAAATAAATATGGGGACAGAGGATCTCCATTGGGGAGGGTCTCTCCATTCCAAAGAATAGCAAAACTGACATTAGAGACACAATTCATAATAATAATATTGATCCAGCCAAAGTCAAACTTAAACTGCTTTAGAGTGTTAAGAATAAAATTCAAAAAATGCAATCATAAGCTTTTTCAAGATCAGTTTTTATAACCATACCACCAGTTTTACCTTTCTTATTTCTGAGAGTGTGAATGATCTCTTGGGTTATGATTATGTTATCAGTAATTGTTCTACCATGAATAAAGCTACTCTGATTGGGACTAATGAGGTCAAGTCGGAGAGGTCTGATGCGGTTGACAATAATTTTGGTGATGGTTTTATAAATGACATTGCACAGGCTTATGGGTCGAAATTGTTTAATGGATTCAAGGTTCTTCAGTTTGGGGATAAGAACAATCAGGGTCTCGTTAACCTCCTTGGGGATGGTTTTGGTATTTTTTAATGAAATTGCAAACAGAAAGGCCAACAGTGTTCCAATGGTTGTGGTAAAATACAACTTGAATACCATATTTTCCAGGGGCTTTATAAGCTTTTATGTTTTTAATGGCATTCTAAATCTCGGAATTGCTTATAGGGCCTCTAAGTCTATCATTGTCTTCCCTAGTGATGGTAACTTTTGCAATATTGTTCCAATTATCTAGGCTAATAGTCTCTTCATCTTTGAACATTTTGTTAAAATGGTCATTGATGTGAGTTTTGAGAATTTCAGTACTGGATATCCAATTTCCTCCCTCATCTTTTAGAACATTTATTTTCAATTTCCTACATTCGGTGAAGGTAGATATATGATAGAATGTAGTGTTTTTATCACCCAAGGTAAGCCACTTAGCTCTAGATTTCTGAAACCAAAGCACTTCTTGAAAAAAATGGTTGCAATATATTGATTGATGAGATCTTTCTCAAGCAAGAAAAGGTTGTGGGAATAAGCCTGGGCTTGAGATTTTTGAATTCTTTCAATGCGGGCAAGCAAATTCTTTTTCTTTTAAAAATGTTTTCATAAACTTCTTTATTCAAAGTTTTTACATTATGCATGAAGACATTAATAGCATCAATAAGTTTATGTTCCATATTCCACCAAGATTTTTTAACAACATCAATAAAATTGGACTGATATAGCCAAGCTGTTTCAAATCTAAAGGGTCTATTTAGGGGATTAAGAGGGTGCATACCTTGAGTGAAAACTACTACTGGGAAGTGGTTGGAATAGGTTCTTGGTAAAGTCCTCATTGTTCCTTCAGGAAATAAGGCCCTCCATTTGTCATTGCTCATGGCTCTGTCAAGTCTTTCCATGGTATTTGCTAGTCTTTGTCTGTTGTTGGTCCAGGTGAGTCTAGGTCCCACACTTCTAAGATCCATGAGATTGCAGTTATTTATTTGATTTGAGAATTTTTGGGATCTGTTGTGGTTATGATTTGGGGTAAAACTCCTTTCATTCTGACTAGTAAAATCATTAAAATCCCCAGCTACCAACCATGGTTTGTCCATGGTACTTGCAGTGTCTTCAAGGTTATCCCATAAGTCTTCTCTAGTTGAGGGGTTGGGACTAGCATACACTGCTGAGAGACCTAATCTTCGTAATCTTCTTTATGTATTGTGGCTTATATGACTTGATTGTTGATGACTGATGCTCAAACAATAACTTGATCAGTGTCCCAAAGAAGCCAAATTCCTCCAGTTCTCTCCACAGGATCCAAGATTGTAGCAGTAGGATACCCTAAATTGTTAAAAAAGTTGCCCATAGAACTGAAAGAGATTTTGGTTCCATCAGAATGATAACTCCAGGTTTATGGTTGCGGATTAACTCTTTTGTATTTTGCTTGAAAGCATTATTGCCAGCCCCATGGCAGGTCTAGAATAGGATGTTGAAAGACTACATATCAGGATATGAGGGTAGTGGGTCAGTATCCATACTTGTAAGTATGCTACGAAGCCTTCTATGATCTTGATCAATTGATCTCATAGGTGCCATCTGAAGCGAATGAGCTGGGGCCCTGGTTTAGAGCTCTAGCTTGGTTCGATTCTCAATCCTATCTGCTCTATCCACCAGACCATAGCGACGCAGTGAATTGATTTAATCCCTTGTTCTAACAACAAGCCCGTCGGGTGATTCTGCATCTTGTGAATTGATACTTCGGGTAGTGGTCTCTCTTCATTCTTTACTAGTGGTTCCAGGATCTGGGGTTTTGGGTTTTCTTCTTGCTTCATCTTCCTATGCTTGAGCTGGTTCTAGGTTAAGGTAATTAGTATTTTGAGAGATTAAAGCATCTACAGTCATCTCTTCAATTGGGATTGCACTAGATTCGGTAGTGCTTCCCAAGGTGCTAAGGTTTGCAGAGGTTGGTATATGTGTCAATTTACTATTGGTTTCTTGGGATATTGTGTCCTTTTGAATATGAATCTATTCACTCCTTTTGTTTTCACTATGGCACGGTGGATCATAGGAAAGAACTATGCAAGTACCAGGCAACAAATTCAAATGCTCAGGAAAATCAACGAAACTAATAACTGCCAGATGAAAGAATAGCTGGAGTTTCGGGAAGCAATGACAAAGCTTAAACGGTCAATTTGTTAGACAACAGAAACCTGCAACAGCTTGAGGTAGATGATGAAACCTATGGGCCATGGATGACGGTGACAAAGAAAAATCGAAGGCCTAATATTATGAAAAAGGCCCAAATTAGCAGACCAAGCCCAAGCAACAATAGATTCACTGCGTTAAACAACCCAATTGACCAAGAGGAAGAACAAGGCAGATGCAAGAAAACCACTCGTATGGGAGTATAGAAGGAACCACACAACTTCATTCCTGAACCATCTTCTGGACCTGCAACAACCCAACATGTACAAAAGCCCACCACCAATACAAATATAAAACCCAATACTCAGAAAGGACAAACCAACCCAAAGATCCCCAATAGGTCTCAACCCAAGTAAATCCCTAAGAAGAGAATGAGACTCGAAACCAAGAGATTTGGTCTGATAAATAAGTGTGTGCCTTCTTGAGTAATAATAAAAGTTAACTGTAAGGATACCAAACGGACCTATATCTAGGCAAAACAGGATGGTCAATTTGTACTTCTATCCTTAGCCCAATGCATGATAATTTTCACCAATTTGGGTTTTTTCATTTGTACAACTTGAACTATATATTATATGTCAACATGATCAGTACGATATCCATATTTCATTTATTAGGCCAGATGTGGGTTCTACGAAAAGGGAATATTAAAAAAAAAGAAAAAAAAAATCACTTGTTAAAACCATTTTATATTATTAGGAAAATAAAATAAAATTGGCAGTCGTAGTCTTCTATTATTTTAGATAAAAGGACCCTCAATGTTAGCAATTGATATCACACAAAACACA
The DNA here is from genome assembly GCA_030407325.1 of Camellia japonica. Taxonomy (NCBI): domain Eukaryota; kingdom Viridiplantae; phylum Streptophyta; class Magnoliopsida; order Ericales; family Theaceae; genus Camellia; species Camellia japonica. Next base: position 92,504,010 of record JAPPVO010000031.1, read on the forward strand.
TGTTGTTTTTAGATATCGAATTATCTGAAAACTTAAACATTCATTAACTATTTTATTTAGAACTTTGTTTTTCATAAAATTTTTATAATCTTCTTGTTGAGATTTATTAAATAAGATCTATAATGAAAATGAAATTTCAAAAAAAATAAAAAATAATGAAATTTTCACTAAGTTTGCTATTTTCAAAATTGTCGATGAAATTTCACTAAAATTAATAAAATTTCATTATCAGTAATTGTCAATGAGATTTCACTGACTAAATAACTAAAAGTCAGTGTAATTTACTGACAAGAACCAATGAAAGTTCACTAAAGTTTGTGAAAATTCATACTAAAAATATAGTGAAATTTCACTATTTGAGAACACTAGATCTACTTTACTAAGAATTATTGCAAAAATAATGAAAAACAATGACAACATACCCTTATTAGCATTTCCACAAACATGTGGTCCAAATTATATTGACCTTAACATAAACAAAAGAGAAATTTAACCAAGAAGTCAAAAATTTTAGCACCCCACCTTCCTTTGTCACCCCTTTCTTCTTGCTCTTAGCCAAGTTGTTGACAATAAGCTGGTGGCATTCATTGGCTACTCAAGAGTTTCTATGTGCAATTTCATGCCTTATTAACGAGGAAATAAAATTTATTTGAAGATCTAGTTGTTGATTTTCTTCATCAGAAAGTAAATATTGTTCAAAATTGTATAAGACTGAATCGGAGAGTAGAGATATGAATAGGAAAGAGTGAGGATTTTTTGTAAAAGTTGAAGGCCGGTTGAACCCGTTGACAAAGGATTGGTTGAACCCGTTTGCACCCGTGGCTAGTATATACTAATAATCTTTATACATGTACAAAACCCATATAAAAATATTGTTACGACGGAACAAATGAAAACGAGAAAATAAAACAAGCAATCACACAAGAATACGAACATATATGTGGTTCAGCTATAAGCCTACGTTCACAGGCGAAGAATGACAAACTATTTCACTATCAAAAGAAGGAGAAAATACAAGGTGTGGCTATATTTCTTCTAAAAGCATTATCATCCAACTAGTTAATTTTTGTTATATTTTAATTTAAAATTGACCTTTTTCTATTTTGACTATATGTATTTTAAATACACTATCCAACAAACTCTCTTGTCATGCTATTTAAACCTTATTTTTTTTAATTCTTATTTTAAATTATTTTTTATTAACTATACACAACTAATTCCAAAATATCAAAAGATTTTTTTTTATTTTTTTATTTTTATAATGTTTAACTAGTCCAAACCACTAGTTACATTTTAATAGCTAATTTGATGGAGTTGAAATTTAATGATTTACTCACTATTTTAACTAAAAAAACAAAAATAACTACCTTGATGGAGATGTTCTAAGCTGTGTGTAACAATACAATAATCCTAATTCACAAAATAATCCACATATATACGAAGATCTGTATATCAAGGAGCTAGATCGGAAACCTCACCATTTGCCCATTAGTCAGGTCGACCAGGTCGCGAACAGATTATAAACACAAACCCAATAGAATACAAGACATCCCCCAACAACTATTGAGTGAAAAATAACTATTTAAAATATACAAAATTCAAATAAATAAAGCACCTAAGTTCATCCAAAGAGAAATGATCTCCTCATCTGGAGAAGGGAACCACATGAAGTCCTTAGAGAATTTGTTTTGTTTAGTTGAAAATTGTAAGGAGTTTGGAGAAAGTAAAATCTCAACTTAATTGAATTGGGACTTTATTAAAAGGGGACAACATGAGTCAGTCATTAAGTAATGTAATGTGGGTTTTGGATAAAATTCAAATGCAAATACGTGTGCGTGACGGGGCTTTTTCTAAATGAGTTCAAAACAAAGTGAAATTCTATTTTATTTTATTTATAATATTAATAGATCTATCTATCTATCTATCTATATATAATAGTTGCACATTTTTTATAATTACGTTCTTGTTTAGAATTGTACTATTATTTGAAAATTATTAACACATGTTTTGAGAATACTCGTTAGTAATTTTTTTTTTTTTTAATACACCGCAGTTTGTAATAAGGCAAGGGATAGTTTTGTCTAATAATCTCTTAGCATGTTTGTTAATGTGCGTATTTATAATTTCTTGTGTATATTAAAAATAAAATAAATAAATAAAAACTCATTTGGTTACTATTGTCTCAAGTTTCAAAAACTTTGTAAAACGATTTATAAAATTTTCTAAATTTTTGTAACTATAAAAAATTAATTTCACTTGTTAAAAAAATAATAAAATCATTCATTCAACTTTTTCTTCACTATTTAATTATCACACCACTCATCACTACTACCAACCACTAAATTCAGCAATTTCATCTCTAACCGCCGTATATCCAATTACCACCCCTAACAACTACTTACGGCCACCATCTCTCCTAATTTACCACTATCTCTGCCCGCCTGCGAGTTGGCTACCATCTCAAATCATCGGCAGTTATCTTTAATCACTACCTCCTACAGCTAGCAACACCTCCTATCATGCAAAATTCACCTTTCATGCGAAATTCACCTTTGACCACTTTAGACAGCAACTAGCTCTACTAACTGACAATTACCTCTGGCTACCATTTTCGATTGTTGATAACCACCTTCGACCAACATTTCTTGTTGGTTGTGTATTTTACTTGTTTTCAAAAACAAGTTTAACGTACACACTTTTTATTTTTATTTTTGTTTTGAACAAAATAAATAACAAACTGTAAAAATTATGAAAAGATGACCACAAAAAGATGATAAATTCTGTAATAGAAGATAGTTTATTCTATGTGGGTGTTTGGGAAGTGAGTTTTTATGTAGATTTTAGTAGATGTAGGTTTTTATGAGATAAAAAAATTTTAGTGTTTGGGAAGATAGTTGGGTTTTTATGTGGTTGGATGTGATGTTTGTGAGAGAAAAAGTGAAATGATTATGGGTTGGATGTGATATTTGTTTGGATGTGTTTTTTTGGTTTTGTAAAACTTTTGTCTTTTAGTGGTTTTTATGAGATAAAAAATTTGGTGTGTTGCTTTCCAAACACACCTATGTATAACACCACTAGCAATTATATGCGTAGTTGGTGAAAGCACTACTGGTTATCTTTCTTAAAATAGTAGGAAACGCAGTTTGGGAAGAAAGATTTTAGTTTCTTTTAGGCTAAAAAATCTACAAAAAGATAAAATAGGCTAAAATAGTTAATAAGACAAAATATCACATCAAACCCATAATCATTTTACTTTTTCTCTCACAAACATCACATTCAACTACAAAAAAATCCAATCATCTTTCTAAACACAAAATTTTAGCCTACTAACATAGTAATTTTCCAAACACCCACATAGACACATGATAGTCTTTGTTACCAAGGATTGGATCTTGGGGGTGCGGATGGGAGCCTTTGTACCCCAAAAATTTGAATTAATATAATATATATTATATTAAAAAATTAAAAATAATTAAAAATTATAAAAATTTATACTCCTAAACATACTTTCGCACTGTTATAGTGATAATTTTGAATCCGTTTGTATCCCAGTGTGGAGGTCCTTCTTTAGTTATGTGGAGTAGTTGGCACGTACTTTCATCTAACCAATTGTGACTAATCGCTATGACTATGACAGGTCATAGTCTCTGGAAGAAGAAAATTTATTGAGACTAATTGCCATGACTAAGACATGGTCTCTGGGAGAAAAAATTATTGAGTGTTTTTAGAGTAATTGTTCTAGGTCTTACTAAAAAGCGTTCTTCAAATGAAAGGTATAATTTCAACAAGTTCAATTTGAGTCTAGTCTAAAAAAATTTAGGACTTGCAATATATTTTTAAATTTGGTGTAGGCTTAGATAAAAATTTAATAACTCAGTCCTCGTTTAGGTTATTATTTTTATTTTTTTTGAAATTTTGACTTTTTATGAAAAAAATATACAAAAAAATAAAGAGAGTGATATGACAATTTGTACAATTTTTATTTTTTATTTTTTATTTTTTTGGCTTTTCATGGTGTCGTCAAACCAACCAAATTAAATTTAAGCCAAACTTAGACAGAGACATTGGATAATATGAGCAACTCAAAACCAAAATTACATTTATAAATATATAAATATATAAAATTACATTTACTATATATAATGAATTATTAGTTACTGCCGATCAAAAAAACGAATTATTAGTTATGGGATGATTTTAATGTAATATGGATTGTTAGAACATATTCATTATATATAGGGTTGAGTTTCTCTCATGTTTATATCTCAACATGAGAGAATTCAAGGAGCCTATAAGAGCCACCGCAGGTCCCATTTCAGCGATCCGAACCGTTTATTTTGTAGAACTCTCAATAAATATCATTCATGAAAAAATTAGTTTGATCCAATAATTGTAACCTTTTCATTTTTATCGCATTAGTTTTCAAAAAAATGGATAACAAATTTATATTTGAAATATACTATTCATTTTTTAGACAAATACAATAAAATGAAAATATTATGATTATCGGATCGGCCCAATTACTTTCCCCGACAATTCATCAATAACTACGCTAGCGACCAGGTGATTTAGTTGATAAAACCTTTAGGCGACTAAAAAAAGTATTTTTGGTGACTAAAAATTTAGTCATCAAAAATGTCATATGTTGTAGTGATCTCTAAAAAATGAATGGTTTGGATATTGAAACGGGACTCGTGGTTGGCACCACGAGTCCCTCAAATTCTCTCATGTTGAGATATGAATATGAAAAAAATCCAACTCATATACAAAAGTAAATAAATTTTATCATTTTCTTTTTCTCATTCAAAATGGCAAAAACTAATTAGTAACGATACTGATAAATTTATCAAAATAAAATAATAAATAATTGAGATATTTTGACTTTTATTTATGAGTTTTGATTTATTTTCAATCTTCTTTTTATTTGTTTGTATTGAAATATGACATGAAAAGTGTAAGTTGTTTTTTTTTTTTAAATAAAATATTTTTATAATAATAACTTTATCATTAAAAATTAAAGCATAACTTTTTAATAAATTAATAAATCTGTTTCATAGAACGGACACGGAGTGTACCAGAATTTAACAAACAAAATTATCAATTATTTTACCAATTATTCACACACTTGTGAGTACTAAATTCGAGATATACCAACGGAAGTCAAACCCAAGTTTGTTTAGGATTGCAATTAATCCACAGGTGCAACTACTTTGACGCTAACTACAATTAAAATTTTTATTTCTCTTCAACTATTAGGGTCTGCTTTGTAGGGTGCTCATGTACGATTAATCTGTGAAAATCGATTGATCTCTAATTCATTCGTTTTTAATCGGTTTCGATAGAATGGATAGAATGGACGAATGGATAAAGATAAAAGATTTTTTAAATCTATTTATATTCGGATGGATGGTGGATGAAAGGTCCACTAACCCCTTTAAGAAAATAATACTATGTTTTTATGCTTTGTAAATTAAAAAAAGAATATTTTATTTAGTATTATGAAATATAAAAGTTTGGCATTCATTTTAATTATAAAAAAGGAAGAATAAAAAATTTTAGACTCAAATAAGGTCAAAAATAGTAAAAAAATACTCTAAAATAATTCAAAAAAATAAAAATAAAAATAAAACAATAAAGCCTAAACCAATGTTTTCAAAACCGGACCGGTGAGTGAACCGGAAAAGGGACCGGGTGGATGGGTCACCGGTTCAACCGCCGGGTCAAAGCGGTCGAACCGTGACGTCATAATTAATATTATATAATTAAAAAATATAATTATAAATTATAAATAAAAAAAAATATATAAATAATCAAATAAAAATAAAAATTGTTGTATAATATTTATTAATAATGTTTTATAAAGTCTTAATTGATAAAAAAAAGTCACTTATTTTAAAGAAATTAAATTTTTTAAACATTCCCTCTAAATAAATTGATTGAATGTTAGATTTAATTTTAGAAGGAAATGAAATTTTCAACTCTCCCTCCAATCAATATGTTTCAAATTATTTAATTGAATCCCACATAGAATTTTGTAGGTTCTCTTTGAAAAATCTTTTCCTATAAATAGGAATAGACTTTCATATTGTTCTCAAGCTTTCAATGAGACTCTTCCTTATGAGAAGAGACTCTTGAAATAAGAAATTTTAATCAAAATTTTGAAATATATATAAGAAAGAAAGAAAGAAAAGAAAGAAAGAAAATTAAAAAAAAAAAAAAAGAAAAACTGAAGAAAAAAAAAAAAAAAACCTGACCGGTTTTGGCCGGTTCGACCACTGGGTCACCGGTTTTACCGGTTCGACCAGTGGGTCACCGGGTTTTCCCGGTTTTGGCCCCAATCCGGTTTCAAGGGGTTGATCGAACCGGAACTAGGCCCGGTTCAACCGGCCAGTCCGGTCCGGGTTTGAAAACATTGGCCTAAACCATCAAATCAATCCGCATTCACCCGACATCCCACACAACCCGCTCAACTCACTAACGCCGATTGATTTTTGGGAGACTTACGTATAGGTGCTAATATGTAACGCCCCAAATTTCTAGTCCAAATGATAATACAACAATGATGACTCTTTCAAAGAAAACAGAATATAAATCTTCAAACTTACATTACATGATACAATAGTTTTTCATGCAACAATACATTAATCCAACAACAAGTAAATAAACAAATAAATACCCCCAAGGGGTTTACAAGTTTCCAATGCTTGAGCCTGGTTACACAAAACGGTTATTCAAATCCACACACATACAGCCCTTGGCTTACACATAGAGTCACAGCAAAATGAGAATCTCGTACTCTCAACACACATTTCCTCGCCTCTAGTTAGGCGGTACCACCACATCTTTTCCTGCAAAAAAATCTCGTAGTGTGAGCATAAAGCCCAGTAGGAAATCCTTAACAAAGTATATGCATTTTATACAAGTCTCAAGAGATGAAATGCATATGTTATGCTATGCCCTTTTGAAAGAAAATCACATCTTCATCTTTGAAAACCATCATGCTCAATGATGTCATGCAATTTCAATTCTTCAAAACTTAACAATTCATTTCAAAAGCGGTAAATACAACTCTAGTAATTCCTAGGTTGGTGTCTGCAAGTATACTATACAAGTACTATCAATTTGTCATTTTTATCAGCATTGACTGGAAGCCTCGACACCTATAATCTGTCATTTTTACCAGTATTAATTGGAAGGCTCGACACCTATTCAATTTCATTTACACCACCTGTCAAGACTTACCACCGTATTTACCCCAAAACCAATTCATGGAAACTTGTTTCTCAACATTCTTTTCTCAATGCAAGTTTTTAAATCAACTTTCAAAATTTAATGTAATCAAATGAATTGATATGCCAATAACACAAGATGAATATAAATACTTTTATTTCAATTCATCATCCAAAGAATAACACAATTCTCTCTTCTCAATTATCCTCAACAATTAGTCATTTCAAGACTATTTCAACGTTTTCAACAATAATTTTCAAAATGAACAACAATTCTCATATTCCCTGAAATTCATCATTTATATAAATATAAATAAAAAAATTTCCAAACATCCATTTATTTTGACACACAAAATAAATATAACAATATCATTCATGGATTTTCAGTCTCTTTAAAAAAAAATCCCCAAATTCTAAGTTTTCTCAACAAAACTATACAACTCAAATCTTTTGAAAGAAAATTTTCCAAAATCATCTTTTCTTCAATCAACGAAGATCAAAACCCATAAGATCGTTTTAAAAGAACAAGAGACAAACCCACTTTTAAAATCGCTCAACTTCTTGAATTAACAATCAATTTTCAAAACTATCGAAGGATGATTTCGAAAATCATCTAGATCTTGAAAAAATATATATATAATTCTAAGAAAATCCCTACCTCCAGCTTTGAAGAAGAAATGAAATGAAACCCCCAAAATCAACAGTGTCGAAACTCGGTCTTCACCGCACACAACGAAACCTTCGAGAAGTTAACCAACTTTAATGAAGAATCTATAGCGGAACTCTAATGGATCTTGAGAAATCAAGGTTTTGATCTAATTTGGCGTAAGGAAATGTAGAGAGAAGGGAGAGGAAATGTTTTTAGAGAGAGATATATACAAAAGTGATCTAAAATATCAGATTCACGAACTGATATAACATGGTCCGCTCGAGCAGGAGCCCCGCTCGAGCGTCGAATACACATTCCCAGTACTTTTGCAGACAGGTCAAACTTCTGGAACTAAACATTCTCCGTTCGAGCGCATAAACAGTCACTCCAGTGGACAAGCAACTTCGAATGCATTTTTCATTTTTGTTTCGGGGGCGCTGCCCCTCGACCCCGCCAGGACGCTGCCCTCGAACCTGCCAAGGGGCGCTGTCCCCTGGACCCCCGCAAGCTGACCGGGCAGCTCAATCCCCGACCTGCCCAGTCGAAGTGGCAAAACATGAAAGAAAGGTCAAAACCGGGATCGCTACATAATAAGTGGACTTATTGTCCAATTAGTCATGTAAGAATTAATGCGTTTTTTTATCAAACACTTTTAAAAAATGTCACTAATTGTTAATTTTCAGCGACAATTCAAAAATTGTCACAAAAAAAGTCACTATTATAAGTTTTAACGACAGTTTAAAAAAATTTCAGAAAAAAGTAACCAATTTTCAACTTTCAATGACAATTTGAAAAATTCATCACAGAAAAACGTCACTAATTGTAAATTTTAGTGACAATTTATAAAAATCGTGACACAAAAAAGTCACTAATTATCAATTTTTAGTGACATATACATAAAAAATTATTTTTAACGACGATTTTACTATGACTTATTTTCAATAAGACTTGATAGGAATTAAGTCCATTTATCAAGACTTATTGGTAGTTTACCCTTGATTTTTTTTTTTTTTTTTCAATCCGACTAAGTTCGGACAGATGGCTGATAGGAGGCCACCCAACCCGACCAAATTCACGAGCACCCATAAATTTAAATCCAAAATTTGACTTTAGAAAAAAAATGTTCAAAATATTTTGAGTTATTATAGTAGTCCATAAAAAAATAATAAACAAATAAAAAATCACCTAAATTTAAAAAGATCGGATAAATTCGATCAAAATTAAAAGGGTAGATTACAAATACAACCGCTGAGATTTGCTTAAAATAAAAATTGCCCCCTGTGGTTTAAAAAATTATAAATACCCCCTTGTTAACATATTTTATTTAACAGAATTAACTAAAAAAATAAAATCCATAATTGCTCTTCTATATAATAATAAAATTACCTAAATTGTTAATTGAAATATATTTCTAATATAATTAAAAACTGTTAATTGACTTGATGATTTATTAATAAAATAGATGATTTGTTATGAAATTAGAAACATCAGAGGGTGGAATGTAATTTTCAAAACTACAGGGGGCGATTTGTATTTTATTTAAATCTCAGGGGATGTATTTGTAATTTACCCAAATTAAAACTATTAAATGTTTTTTTTTTATAGTGAATAAATGGTTGATGTGATGAATTATTTTTACCTAGAAAAAAAAAATGGTAAAAAGTCCACTCTAACAATTATCTAAGGCATTAAGTCCAATACATATTTTTTTTGTTAGTGAGAGGTCCACCATTTATGTAATAGTTTGGTGAGGAGTCCTTTTATTTGTTTTGAAGGATATTTTGTTATCAATTTCACCCCTTAATTTATCTGTTAACCTTTTTTATATGTTGACTTTTTTAACTATCTGTTCAAATTTATATCTATCTGTTATATTTTTTTTATTGTTCAGTTTTTTTCCTTATCTGTAAAAATTCTGTGAGTTTCTCTCTACCTATTAAAAAAAAAATCCTTATTTGTTCAATTTTTGCCATTATCTGTTGAAATATGTGTTAATTCTTGTTATAATTTTTATCTGTTCATTTTTTGTATGTACAAATTTTATTTCTCTATCTATTTAAACCAACACTCAAATATTTTATTTGTTCAAATATCTGTCCAAATTGTATTATCTGTTTATTTTTTTATTTTTTTTAAACAATCTGTTCATTTTTCAAATTGACAAATAGTTTAATTTTTCAATCAATTTCTCACTCAGTCCCCTCTCCTCTCACATTCTCTTTCCTAGGGTTTATCTGTTGAAAAAACAACACATTATCTATTACAGCATAACTTCCATTATCAACCAAAGATTGAAAAGTTCCAAACACAGCTCTCTTTCTCCATCCTCAACCAAATCTCTAGTCCTCTTCTGCATACTCCTGAACAAAAATCACATATCTTCAACACCAAGCAGATATGTCAATGAAGTTATTGTCTCACTTGCAGATCTTGGCTGTTCAAAAATCAACTACCATAACAAACAATCAATCAATCATAATGTTACTACTACTAATACAAGAACAAGATCAAGTCCATGAAGCTGTTCAAGTAACTTCTTTTAAAATGTACATCTCCATAGAATTGTACCCATATCTTTCAAATACATAAACCATACCACTGGAGAACCAAGGCATTAAATCAATCTTATGCTTTAGAGCCCTGAGAAAAAGAAAATACATTTGCAGTTAAATTATCTCAATTCCAACCTAAACAATAAACTATGACTCAAAAGCTAATAAGATGCTTATAAAAATTTAAATACATAAGAAGTTAATTGATACTAAATATGCATGATGTAGGCAACACAATCATCAAATCAAAAAGAACAAAAACATTAAATAAAATGGAGCAGATCTACATCTGACTCGTTTAGATTAACTCATAAACATAATCTAAATTCCATTCCTTCCAATTATTGACATACAGGACCATTTTAATAACCAATGTTCATACTAAATTCCCATATTTCCTTTAGTAATATTTAATGTGAGATCTAACAAAAGAGTGACCACATGCATTAATATTTTTATCATCCCTAATATATGAATCTATAGCGGTGATGCTAATAAGTTAAAACAATCTAAATGCAAATTAATGTCTTAATGGCTACAAGTTCCAAGGTTTTGTCTGGTTACAACAAAGTGGTTTTCAAACCCATACATAAATAGCCCTTGGCTTGCAAAACAAAACAAAACAAAACAAATAAGCTCCAAAAAGATCATCCACTCCTTCACTTCGGCGGAATTACACCACAATCACTTGAAAAATGGTTTCCACTAAGGGATGAGCATAAAGGCTAGCAGAGATAATCTAAATAAAGTACACGCAGTTTAATAATATCATGAGGTGCAATGCATATGAGATGTCAATGCCAAAAATCACAGGTTTTCTCATTTTGAAATTTTCATGCCATGCACTTGTTAAAAAACATAACCAATTCAATCATCCATTTGATGGAACAAAGGGGGGGAAATACGACACTGGTAATCCGTAAGCTAGTGTCTACAAGTAAGCATAACTAGCACTACCAATCTTCACTTTATCAGCTCCTAACCGGAAGGCACGTGGTACTATTCTGCCCGTGTTTTCGATTTTTTACCATGGACACTCAGACCAACTTAAACAATGAAAAAACTAGAAACCCCCTAGATGTCGATTTGTGATTATGTAACAATTTTAAGCAGAATATAACAATCCCAATCAAACAATCAAGAGAAAGAGACACAACGATTTTACGTGGAAAAACCACAATTGGACACCTCCAACTGTGATAAAAAAAAACCACGGGCAACAGCCACAAGACAATCCACTAAGAAGATATAAAGGAATTACATAGGTATACTCTCAATTATCTAGCAAATCCACAACGCCTAATTGAAACCAACCTCTATGTGCCTCTTCCAACCCCATCTTCACCACGGAATTGTCTTTACGATGAGCCACTCCAGAATCCACCGAAGCTTCAGGCTCGAATTCTTCAGAATCCACCGAAGAACAACTCTCTCTTTTGTATAAAAACAAAACCTTTGATGTACTCTTTTTTTAAACCATGAGTTGAATACTCATTAAAAACATCAAAGAAACTAACAAAATATCCCCAGATATAAACCTTAAGAACCACAAAGAAGATCTGGAGGAAAAATTAATGAGTAGTCTAGTTTTGGGAGAAAACCAACTACTTATAGAAAATCCAAAGTAGTCCTGTTTTTGGAAGAAACCCAACTTCTTAAAGGACTCCAAAATAATCCTAGTTTTGGAAGAAAATTAACTTCTTAGAGAAATCCAAAGTAATCCTAGTTGACCCAACATGTGAATTTAAAAAAATTACAACCTTAGGTTTGATCCATGGAATTTGACAACAAAGAGTCCTAACAATCTCCCCCTTTGTCAAATCCTGGACAAAACCATGCTACAACAGTTTTCCTAACAAAAAACACTAAAACAATTTTCCATCAAAACAAGAACAACACCACCAACTAGGAACCAACACTTATAACCAAATCTCTTTACAAACTTATTTCTCAAGGTCATGATCTGCAAAACAACTTAGTACCACAATCTCCAAAACAACTATTAGTCCCACAAGAGTATATGAAAAAGCAATAACATATGGCTAGATTATGAAGTATGAGATGAAAAACATGAATAGATGCAACTTGGAGATTTTAAGAACATGTAGCATGAAAACCTGAACCCGACACATGGCATAAAAACATGAAATCCTAAGACACATGAAAAACAACTTTCTCCAGCAACCAAAGCAAAATTATTAACCAACAAAAGTCAAGATGAACCAAACTCCCCCTCACTAAAAACAAAGAACAAGAACAAACTGACAAAAATAATATGGTGGAGCAAGCAGGGAATTTCAGATTTGTACCTTGAAACACACAAGATTATCCAAGAAGCACAATTACTTGAAAACACAATGTGCACAGCTTGTAGAAGATTTCTCATAAAAGAAAGTGATGCATTATGTGAAAAGCATAGATCCCATGATAAAAAGTGTGTGTGTGACTCTTGGAGTTCGACAAACACAAGATTCAAATCCTAGTAGTGATATTAAAGCTGGACCTCCGACAAGAAAATCTGAGCACAACTAAGGAAAGTCAAACCACTAGGAATCAAGGGGTATTCGGTGAGTAAAGGCAGAGGCTCCCCCTCAATCAATGAATCCTTTATTTTTTCCTTTTTTTTCACATCTTTTTCTTTTCTTTCTTTTGCACATTGTTTTTTTTTTCTTTTCTTTTCTTTTGCACATCTTTTCTTTTCTTTCTTTTGCACACTCATTGGCGGCTGACACGCTCAAGAGTATGGAAATCGAACCAGAGAAGCATGGATATAATAAGGATGGCCTGGTTGGTGACTCTGAGGTAGCCTTTTCCTCATGCCTGGACTACAAAGAACAGAGAGGAAAGCCATGGAGATGCAAAAAGATGAAATGTGGTTAAGAGACTCAACATCACCTATGATATGCTAGTATAGGTCAATTCCTCTAGAAAAGCAAAAGATACAATGCTAGAAGTCCATAGAAAAAAATAATCACTAAGGCGAAAGACTCCGATATTTGCTAATCCAAGAGTGTGTACAGAATGAGACATACTAATCAAAAACACAAACTCCAAAATGAGAAAAGACCACAAAAAGCACACACATACTAACATGTAATGGATATTCTTATCAATTCCAATATGCACCAAGGACCACTCAAAAATTTCAAGCTTGCAAAACCATACTAAGAAAATCTTTTTGGATTTTTTTTTTTTTTTTCATTTTTTTCCTTAACCAAAACAAGACAAAAAAAAAAAAAAAAAAAAACGAACATGCACACTTTTTTTTTTCTCATTAAAAAAACACACAGAAACCCAAAAACTAAAACAAATAAACAAATTAATACAAGTCAAGTTTTTTCACCCAAATCTTTTTGGTCTTAACAAAATCAGGTCTAGCGGTCTTGGTAAATGTCGTGGTGTTGTGAACACCCTCATGAATCTTGGTATTCTGCCTAGATATGTAAGGTTGTCTCCTAACCCAAAAAGTATTCGAATTTCTACCCTTTTGAGACACTCTCCCATGCAACTTATAACAAAAAGGGCAAATATGGCCATGTATACCACAATGATGACAAATAAAAACAGGGTGTACCTTCTTTTCTTTTACCTTACTAACTCTAGGAAGTTTGAGAAGTCTTTCCTCTTGTTGAATCTTTTGTCCTCCCTTTCCTTGAGTTCTTGTATCATGAGATGTGGAAGCACTCTGTTTTTGCTCTCTCTTATCTCCAAAGCCAATGCCACTCTTGTCTGAATAGATTTGTTGAGACCCAATGATATCCTCCAAAGTCTTTGATCCTTTGTTCCAAAGACCAATGGTAACCATGGCACACTTGAGCTCTTCCTCTTCTTGATCATTAGTTCTTCCAAAGCAACTTGTGACATCTCGAGAGATTCAATCTTTTCTTCAAACATGGCATGGGTTTCCTGTAGCTCATTCCTCTCTGTCTCACAAGTCAACAGTTTTGCACAAAGAACTTGTTGATCATCAGCTATCTTGATGGCATCGATTCTAGCCTCGGAAATCTCCTCCTTAAGTTTGACATTCTCACTTTCACATGCTTTGAGTTTCTTTGTGAGTTTGTCATTCAATTTGAATAAATTAAGAGACTCCTTATACAATTTTTCATAAGCTTGCTCAAGCTCTTCATGATCACTCTCCGAGGATTCATCATCACGAATTGTATCCATTATCACAAATCAAACAGGATCTCGTTCTAAAAAAAATATTTTTGTTTTAAACAAAATAGAACGACCCGCTCTGATACCAATTGAAAAAACTAGAAACCCCCTAGATGTTGATTTGTGATTATGTAACAATTTTAAGCAGAATATAACAATCCCAATCAAACAATCAAGAGAAAGAGACACAACGATTTTACGTGGAAAAACCACAATTGGACACCTCCAACTGTGATCAAAAAACCACGAGCAACAGTCACAAGACAATCCACTAAGAAGATATAAAGGAATTACACAGGTATACTCTCAATTATCTAGCGAATCCACAACGCCTAATTGAACCAACCTCTATGTGCCTCTTCCAACCCCATCTTCACCACGGAATTGTCTTTACGATGAGCCACTCAGCTCCAATTCTTCAGAATCCACCGAAGAACAACTCTCTCTTTTGTATAAAAAACAAAACCTTTAATGTACTCTTTTTTTAAACCATGAGTTGAATACTCAATAAAAACATCAAAGAAACTAACAAAATATCCCCAGATATAAACCTTAAGAACCACAAAGAAGATCTGGAGGAAAAATTAATGAGTAGTCTAGTTTTGGGAGAAAACCAACTACTTATAGAAAATCCAAAGTAATCCTGTTTTTGGAAGAAAACCAACTTCTTAAAGGACTCCAAAATAATCCCAGTTTTGCAAGAAAATCAACTTCTTAGAGAAATCCAAAGTAATCCTAGTTTGACCCAACATGTGAATTTAAAAAATTACAACCTTGGGTTTGATCCATGGAATTTGACAACAAAGAGTCCTAACAAACAATACTAATCTGCACCCATATCCGGACTTACTAAACGTATTTACTCCATAACTCAACACATTTCAAATATTCTCAATCAATCAATTTGAAAAGCAATTTCAAAATCAATTTCTCAAATCCAATGCGAGGATTAAAATCATAAGATTATGCAATGTCCAATGACATGCATGAATTTGCAAATACTTTAATTTTACCTCATTCATATGCAATTTCTACAACAATTAATACAACTTTTCACCAGTTGCCAAAATAATTTTCTTTATACAAAATATAAATTTCAAGAGACAAATATAACTCATAATCTCATATTTTCAATAAGTTCAACATAGGAGTAACAAGCACATGTTCAATTTCCTCTTTCCCAACTCAATTAAAAATCATAACATTCTTCCACAATTTTCCCATTTTATTCAAACTCAAGAATTTACAAAGAATTTTCATAATGCCAAAAATAACATATGTTTCTTTCAACTTTTCTCAATAACTCAACATGATAAATATTTTCATTTTTCTCAAAAGTTCAATATTTTCAAATTAAACAATTTTCCAAAGAAATCTCAATGGTTTTCAATATTCTCAACAACATTCTTATCAATCTAAGATTCACTTCCAAATTCTCATTTGTTCAAATAAACATATGTTTTTAACACTTATAAGTTTTTCAAAAGCTTAGCCAAAAAAATCTAAATCTTAACATTTTAAATTTCTAGGGTTTTACTGAAATTTTGGGGATTTCTCATTTAAAAAAAAAATCCCTCAAAATTCATGAGTCATATAAAAATCACACTCAACTAACAATAGATTTTCAAAAAAGGTTGAGAAACTTCCCCTTTTTATGCAGGTAATATACCATTAATAAAATCCTAATCTTTTCAAATATCACACTATCAAAATAACACATAATAAAGCTAAAACACATACACAATGTTTAGAAAATCCCTACTTCAAAAGTTAGAAGAGGAAACAAGCAAAAATCCCAATTTTTTACTTTGCTGAATTTCGATCCCCGCTGATCAAAACGTTGCTCCTGCCAAACTTTTCACTTTGGCCTCAAAAACTAGGATCTAAAACTTAATCAATTTTGGTGGATCAAAAGTTTTACATGATAAATGCAAAAAGGAGAGAACCAAAAAAATGAGAGAGAGAAAAATGGGGGAATAAGGATGTAAATCTGGCTCGGCCTCGTGGGCTCTCGTCAAAATTCGAGTAGAGCTGGGCCGGGCCATGGGCTAAAAAATTAGGCCTAGGCCCAGGCCCAGGGGTATTCGAGCCTTGGGCGGGTTGGCTCGGGAGGCCTAGGCCTAGCCTCAGGCTTGGCCCGAGCTTGGCGGGCCTGACCAATTTTTTTGTTTTTTTTAAATTTTTCTACCAAAATTTTATTATTTTTCACTAAAAAAACACTCAACCTCGGCGCGGGCCGGGCCTTGAGTCGGCCTTAAGCGGGCTGGGCCAGGCTTCAAAATGATGGCCCAGGCCTGGGACCACGGGCTCGGGCCAAACAGGCCTAAACGGACTAGGCCCATCCCAGGCCGCGATCGGGTTTCAAGCCGCCCACGGGTTACAGACCTTTTTTACACTCCTAGAGGGGTAAGGCGCAGCACCCCACATGGGTCTGTCCCTTGCCAAAAGTTATTTTTTTTATTATCTTTTTATACACATATTCATATATATATATATAGATATATATAATGAAAGATACATTAGAATTATATTATAAAATTTTGTAACAAAATTTATAAAATGTTATAATTATTTTCTCACGATAAAATATATTTTGTTTACTATTACACTCCATAAATATTTATAATTATCTCAAGATTATAAAATAAATAATAATAATAACAACAACAATAATGCATGGTTACAAACGAATCGTGATTCAATCAATTAGATTCAAAATGAATAAAATTTAATAATCTAGAATAAATCTTTAACTGAGATTAAAGCATAAAATAATTTAAATAGACTCAATTTGATCCCCACCATTAACATAGCCAAACATGAACTAAATCAATATAATTTTGGATTAATTGAATGAAATCCCAAAAATTAAATTTATATCCACGTTCAATACTCAAGACCTAAGAATAATTAAAACTAAAAAATTGCCAAGTGGGCCTTACGAAGTCAAAATCGAGAAGTAATATAATTTGTTTTCACCAATTTAAATAGAATGATCCACGACACAACAACTATAATAATAATAACTACACAATCAAACGATTTGGAAATTCATACCAACTCAACTCTAATCAATACCCGAGTCTGCAAACATATTAAAAAGATTACTAAACAGGTACAAACAAATAATTAATTAATCAATTAATTAAATAAATTGAATTTGATTTGACTCATTACAAGATCTTTGATTTCATATATATACACATACATAACAAAAACATCAAATGAAAGAATTGATGAGACCATCAGATTAGAGATCAATCAAACCTTGTTTGTGGCCAGCGCCTTTGTCGACAGTAAGGCACTGAGCACACTTGGTCCTGAAGATCTTCTCTCCAGATTTGGAGTCGCCAAAAGAAGCTTGATCGAAAGACACCATTACCAAAGCAAAGGAGAGAGAAACTAAAGCACTCAATTCAAATTCGAAGATGATTTTCTAGGGTTCAACAACGCCGAAGGAGATTTAAGAGCTATGTGAAGCCACGGAGGAGGAGCCAACGGATCTAGATCTCACAATCTAGAAAAATGGCTCCACATTTCCAAGAAATCCAAGCGATGGATCTAGATACTGATAAGGAGAAAAGAATCAGTAGTTATAGATCTCGGCAGCCGAAGTCACTGCCATAGGGGGTCCGCTGCCATTAGTATGAAAAAAGAAGATGAAGAGAGAGAGAGAGAGAGAGAGAGAGATCAGGTCGGTAATGATGATGGTCTGCGATGGTGGAAACCGACATTGAATCGATGACGACAGCTGGAGTGGAATTGTTGGAGACGAAGAGGCGGCAGTAAAGGTGAAATCTAGAGAAAGAGAGGAATATCGTTTTGACTTTTTTCCACAGTGTATATTTTATATATATATATATATAGAGGATATTTTGGTCATTTAGTCTAAACTTGTCCTTATGGATAAACTAATTCAGCACCAGGGCCTTTGGTGTGATGGCCGAGTATATAACTCACATCGTTTTCCTTTAATTGTGATTATCTTGCTCGTATTGGGAGTGTCGAGATTTAATCTGAGGTCTTGTCGATCGTTTGAGTTCACTGTTCTTGAAACTTCCCTCGGATCCTCATCTTTATTTCATTTCAAAGTTGAGTTTTTCTTGTTTCGAAAAGCATGAAATTGGATTAAGGGTGTCTCGGGTTCAGCTAGTGCAATTTCTGGGTGGAAGTAAGGACCCCACGTATAGAGGCTTAGGCCGCACATGCAGTGAGGTGAGGCCGTCGATAGTTCAACACTGCTTTAAATGCAGAACGGAGGGCAGGTGCAGAAAGTGAGCCACACATGCGAGGGAGAGTAGCGCACGTGCAGAAGATACGTGCCGCACGTACGGAAATGGTACCGTACGTGTAGAAATGCTCTATGTCCAAAATTTTTCTCTTTTTCTTTTCTTGGGCTAAGCACCCACCTTACTTGTTTTCTCATCTCTCTCTATCTAAAACACATTTTTCCTCCTTCTCTCTATATTACTCTCACGAAATCACATTAATCCTTTGATTTCTCCAAATCCATTAGAGTTTTGACCTTAGTTCCTTCATTAAAATTACAGAACTCCTCGAGGGCTACGTTTTGTGCGGTGGAGATCGAATTTCAACACCATCAAATTTGGGGGTTTTCTTCTCTCTTCTTCTCCAAAGCTTAAGGTAGGGATTCTCTTGGAGTTATATATATATTTTTGCAAGTTTAAGTTGATTTTCGAACTTCTTCTTGTAGTATTGAACTTTGATTTTGGCTCATGAGTTCTTAATGACTTTAAAAGTAGGTTTCTCAATGTTTTCAAAAAACTCTTGAGGGTGTGAACAATATTGCTAAGGAGGGATGTTGTCTTGGAAAAACCCTTTCAAAAATGAGGAAAAGCCTAGTTTTGTAGAAACCCTAAAAATTGGGGATTTATTTTGGGAAAAACGATAAGATGTTATGAAATCTTTAGTTGTCTAGTATTATGATTATTAATGTATGAAAAATGCTCGAAGGTTAATGTTGTATTATTTTATCCCTTGTAATGTATTATGATATTGTATTGATAAGAGATGTGAAATTTTATCACAATGGAGGATTGTGTGGATAAATTGAAAATTTTCAAGGCATTGATACGAAAGTATATAGCATTGGCATTGTTAAGATGTTTAAATGGAACCTTATTATTGTATTTGGGCATTTGCATAGTCATTCCATTTTGTCATTGATACAATTGATTTTGAATATTGCATTGGAACAATATATTGTTTTGAGGAAGGAAATTGTTTTGTGAAACAAGCTCATATTGAGTGGTTTTGGGGGTAAATACGTTGGTAAATCCAGATAGAGGGTGTAGTTGGTATTGGTTAAATTGTCCTGAGTGTCCATGGTGAAATATAAAAAAACACACGCAGAGAAGGTACCACGTGCCTTCTGATTAGCTACTAGTAAAGTGGGGTTTTGGTAGTACTTGTTATACCTACTTGCAAACACCAACCTAGGAATTACCTGTATAACGATCCCGGTTTTGACCAGACTCTTATGGTATTCCGGACTCAAGTTCAATGCTTTCATAGTGTTGCTTACCTCTTATTTCCATTGTATCTCTTTGAAATTGGCTTTTGGATTGTTGTGGTTGTGTTTGGGCAGGTTGGTCGTTTGTTTTTCAAACCTGGTATTGCCCAGAATTTTGGTCCTCCACTCGAGCGGCACTTCCTGCGCTCGACCGGGCTTTGCAAACTCTGAGTACTTTTGCAGGTCTGCAAAACTACTGGGAGAGTGATTTCTATGCTCGAGCAGCGTTTCCTACGCTCAAGCAAGTGGGCGCTCAAACGGCTTTTCTTGCACTCGAGCATTGGTCTGTTGTCTACAAAACTACTGGATGTGTGTTTTCCACGCTCGAGTGTCACTTCTTGCGCTCGAGCAATGAACATCTTGTTCATTGTGTCTTGGCGCTTAAGTAGCCTTTTTTGCGTTCGAGCGGAACAACTTATTGTATCTGACGCTCGAGTGTCATTTCTTGCGCTCGAGCGGCTCGAGCGGACTATACGTATATCAGATCGCAAAAATGACTTTTTACATCACTTTTTCAGATCTTTTTTCCCTAAAACCTAAAGTTGAGACCCTCTCTCTCTAAAAAACTCTCTCTCTACATTTTCACCTAGTTTTAGTGACTTCTTCACCCTAATCCCTTTGATAAAAAGGTAAACCATCTCAAGATCTCCATTTTGATCCGAATAGAGTTGGGTTTGGACATCTTTGAAGTTTCACTCTTGCTTGGCTCGTCTTCTTTCTTTGAGGTAGGGATTATCTACACCTTCATATGTTTTTTAGCTTAGTTATTATTCATTGTGTAACAATGGTGGGATTTGAGAGTAGTTTGAACAAACCAAGGGTTTGGGTGTGAAATAAAAAGAGGGATTTTTTTGGTGAATGTGAAATAAAGTGGTATAGAAGGTGAATATAAGGTAATATTGTGTCAAAATTGTTAATTTTGGTACTTGGGTTGACGTTTGGAAAATAAAGAGTTTTGCCCTAATTGGATTAAATTGTTATTTTGTATAAATAACTGAAATTGACATTGGTAATGTGCAATTGGAAGATTTTCGTTGTAAATGGTGGAGTTGGACACGTGTTGTCTCTCACTTATGAAAATTTGAATAATTTATCTAATGAGAAGATTGTATATCTGTTTAGAAATATATGTATTGGGCTATCAGTGGAGGATAGTTATGATTGTTGTAAAAATTGCTTGAGGATTAGGTAAATTGAAACTAATCTAATGTTGGTTATCATTGAATGTGACTATGCTTTAAATACATTGTATATGTATGATGTTTGGGAGAAGAAATGGGATGTACTCTATTGTTTGGGAGGAGATAAGGGATGGACTCCATTGAAATTAAGTTGGCCGGAGTGTCCAGGGTAAAAGTCCCAAAATCTCGTATATACATGGGTGCTGATCCCGCGAACGAAATTTCTGTAAAATGACATGTTTGTGTGGTAATTGTGTTGATTAGATAACCACTGAGTTCTAGTCTCAAATGGGTTGTTGAAAGATAATGAACTTGGCACATGAATTGAAATGAATTGAAGGAAAGTGGAATAAGATGTGAACTTGGTATTTCATGATGATATAAAATGTGAATGTTTTGTCATAGGCATTTTATATGCACATTATACTTATATCTTTATTAAATCTCATATGTTGTGTTAGATTATTCCTGCTGGGCTTTGGCTCACCCTGTTTGGGGAAAACCATTTTTAGGTGTCGGTGATATGTGTAACGCCCTTAAAATATATGATAAACCAACCATGCACAAGATCCATAAATGTAGTAGAAAGGTTATATTTTCATTAATCAAAGTCCACATTACAAAAGATATTACATGCATTACACTTTCATAAATGTTCATTCCTAAAACTATAGCATATAACTCTAACTGATAACAACAAAATAAATGTCCTGCGGGCTTACATCTTTCCAAGAGATAACTTGGTTACAACAAAAGAGAGTCATGAGCTCTTTACAATTAAAGCCATCGGCTTGAAAGAAAACACATAAACATAAGGATAAACAAAAGTAGAGCCCTCAGCCTCGCCCCTCCCAAGCTATGTCCTTGGAGGCGGTACATCACCTGTACTTGAAAATGGTTTCCCAAGTAGGGTGACCCAAAGCCCAGTAGAGATATGCTAGCACAATATATGAAGTTTAACTAAGATATATGCATCAGTTAAATGTTCAACCTTTACGAATAATTCACATATTTTCCATGATCATGCAGTATTGATATTGACATTTCAATCTGTTTCCATTCATTCACTTCCAATCAATTCATGAGTATAGATCATTTTTATCAAATTAATTCAAATTGAGACTACAACTCAATGATTCACTATTTACATACATTCATCACTTCAACACTTTTATCTTTGCCATTTTACGGAATTCTCATCCGAAGGAACCGGCACCCACATACACAAGATTTCGAGACCTTCACCCTGGACACTCCAGCCAACTTAATTTTAAATAGAGTACATCCCCTATCTCCTCCCAAACAATGAAGTACATTCCCTATCTCCTCACAAAATAAAGATACATATACAATGTATTTAAAGACTTCGTCATATACAATGACTAATCAATCACATTTTCAATGTTTTAATCAAACCGTCATGTTCAATGACATAGTTCACATAATTAGTTTCAATTCACCTAATCCTCATACAGTTTCTACAACAATCACAACTATCCTCCAACGATAGCCCAAAATAGATATTTCTAAACATATATAAAATCCATCAACAGATAATTTATCAGATTTTCCATAAGTGAGTGATTTATCGAATCCAACCACACCGCTTATTTACATAACCTCCCAATTTCATATTTCCCATATCAATTCCATTATTTATTCAAAATAATAATTCAATCCAAGCTAGGACAAATTTCTCCCTATTCCAAGATAACAACCCATATGCCCAAATTTCACCATTTCAACATTAGGGAAACTCATACACAAAGCCCCATAGTTATTTCATAGACTAACATGGAACCCTTCTTTTAAGTTAGAAGCCAAACCCTAACTTCACCCAAATCACACCCAAATCCCTTCATATTCAAAATGACAAATACCTAGGTTAAACAACATAACAAGGTGTAGAATATCCCTACCTTAAAGCTAGGAGACTAAAGGAGATGATGAAGAGCTTCAAGAATGCCCCAAATTCGGTTTTGCTCGGATCAAAGGAAATCTCTTGAGATACTCCAACACTTTAACAAAGGGACTAGGGTTGAGAGATACTTATATCTAAGGTTATTTGTAGAGAGAGAGACAGCCGATCTAGGGTTTTTAGGAGAAAAGAAATCAAAAGTGAAGAAAAATCACTCTGCTTTGAACTGATATACGCAACCTTCGCTCGAGCGAAGGAGTTGTCGCTTGAGCGACCAAACACAACAAGTAACCTCGCTTGAGTGCAAGGAGCGTTGTTCGAGTGCAGAATGCAAAGCTTCAGGTCTGCCATAGACGCAAACGCACGCTCGAGCGCAAGAAGTCTCGCTCAAGTGCAAGAAGCCTCGCTCGAGCAAAGAACTTACATCTTCCCAGAAAAGTTGCGTCTGGGAAAGAAACCTGAAGACCCTCAGTTCTCGCTAGAGCACAAGAAACCTCACTCAAGCAAAAAGGCAAGTTACACAAGGCTCGCTCGAGCGAAGAGGCCAAAATCTAGGCAATAACCATTTGAACCAACTAACAACCAACATGTTCCAAACTCGCCCAACAAGTCCCAAAACTCAAATTCAAAGAATTAAAGGAAAGAACAAGGCGTAGACAACAACATACAATCACGAAACCCAAGTCCAGGACACAATAAAGGTCGGGGTAAAAATAGGAATCGCTATAATATGCCTCTGCCAAAGCAATAGTTTGGAGGGACTTTTGGGGAGCAAGAGCTCTTTATTTTGTTATATTCTTTTTGTATAGCCAAGGGCTTTAATTGTATTGAGGTAGGCTCATTTTGTTTTAACCAAGCAACAACTTTGAAAGATGTAAGCCTATAGGGCATATTATTACTCGTTTAGTTTTCAATTCTCCTATCATTGTAACACATGCTGCAGATTCAGGATGAACATTTGTGAATATATATCGCATGTGTTATCTTTTGTATACGAACTTTGATGAATGAAAGCACATTATTTCTATTATCTTCCCACTTATGGGTTGTATTTATTGTATTATTTTAGGGGCGTTACAACCGGAGTCGTGTTTATTGCGCCGTTGAACTACATTGAAATTATTGAATTGTTAAGTTTTCAAGATTGCATTGTGCACAAAAGTTTCAAAAGATAAAGATATTTGTTTTTGAATATGGTTTGGCATATGCATTAATCCCATGAGATTGTATAAAATGTATATACTTTGTTAAGATTTTCCTACCGGCCTTTATGCTCACACTTATGAGATTTTGTGTAGAGAAGGATGTAGTGATCTCACCAAGTTTGAGGCGTGGAGATACGTTTTGAGAGCACAAGGCTCTTTCCTTTTGTTGTAATTATTTTTGACAAGCCAAGAGCTTTATGTGTATGGATTTGAAACCACTTTTGTGTAACTGGGTTTAAGCCTTGGAATTTGTAGCCCTTAAGGGCATTAATTCGTACTAAACTTCCTTGTTACATGCTATAGATTCATATTCTAGAAATGTTAAATATATAACCGCATGTGGAATATTCTTTTGTAAATCTCTTGATGGTTATTAAATTACAAATGTTGGAGATTTGATGATGACGTTAGTATTGTGATTGACTTATGTTTACATTAAACAATGGAAGTTGATGAATCTTTATTGTGTAAATTTTCGGGGCGTGAGATTTGGTCAAACAAAATTCAAAATTGGATTTTTGGCCCGTGCACCTAAAAAAAATCAAAAAGCCTATTGATATGATGAGTTATTTAAAATTAATGGATGATTGTTTCCCAAATTTATGGATAGTGTATTAGATATGATTAATTACATCAATTACAATTATTTTCTGGAAAAAAATTCAAATTTAAAATTAATTAAAATTTACCTTCAGTCAATTATGTCACATGTAACACCCCAAATTTCTAGCCCAAATGATAAGACAACAATCATGACTCTTTCAAGAAAAACCGAATATAAATCTTCAAACCTACATTACATGATGCAATAGTTCTTCATGCAACAATACATTAATCCAACAACAAGTAAATAAACAAATAAATACCCTCAAAGGTTTACAAGTTTCCAAGGCTTGAGCCTAGTTACACAAAACAGTTATTCAAACCCACACAAACACAGCCCTTAACTTACACACAGAGTCACAGCAAATGAGAGCATTGTACTCCCAACACACATACTTCCACGCCCCTAGTTAGGTGGGATCACCACATCTTTTCCTGTACAAAAATCCAATAGGGTGAGCATAAAGCCCCAGTAGGAAATTCTTAACAAAGTATATACATTTTATACAAGTCTCAAGAGATGAAATGCACATGCCATGCTATGTCATTTTTGAAGATAAATCACATTTTTATCTTTTAAAAACCATCATGCTCAATGATATCATGCAATTTCAATTATTCAAAACTTAACAATTTATTTCGAGGGCGATAAATACGACTTGGGTAATCCCTAGGTCGGTGTCTACAAGTAGACTATACAAATACTACCAATTTGTCATTTTTACCAGCATTGACTGTAAGGCTCGACACCTATAATTTGTCATTTTTACCAATATTAACTGGAAGGCTCGACACCTATTCAATTCCATCTACACCACCTGTCAAGATTTACCACCGTATTTACCCCAAAACCAATTCATGGAAACCTGTTTCTCAACATTCTTTTCTCAATGCAAGTTTTTAAATCAACTTTCAAAGTTTAATGTAATCAAATGAACTGATATGCCGATAATACAAGATGAATATAAATACTTTTATTCCAATTCATCATCCAAGGAATAACACAATTCTCTCTTCTCAATTATCCTCAACAATTAGTCATTTCAAGACTATTTCCACATTTTGAACAATAATTTCCAAAATGAACAACAATTCTCATATTCGCTGAAATTCATCATTTATATAAATATAAGTAAGAAATTTTCCAAACATCCATTTATTTTGACACACAAAATAAATATAACAAAATCATTCATGAATTTTCAGTCTCTTTAAAAAAATCCCCAAATTCTAAGTTTTCTTACCAAAACTATACAACTCAAATCTTTTGAAAGAAAACTTTCCAAAATCATCTTTTCTTCAATCAACGAAGATCAAAACCAATAAGATCATTTTAAAAGAACAAGAGACAAAGCCACTTTCAAAATCGCTCAACTTCTTGAATCAACAATCAATTTTCAAAGCTATCAAAGGATAATTTCGAAAATCATCTAGATCTTGCAAAAATATATATATAACTCTAAGAAAATCCCTACTTCAAGTTTTGAAGAAGAAATGAGACGAAACCCCCAAAATCAATGATGTTGAAACTCGATATTCACCGCACACAACGAAGCCCTCGAGAAGTTAACCAACTTTGATGAAGAACTTATGGTAGAACTCTAATGGATCTTGAGAAATCAAGGTTTTGATCCAATTTGGCGTAGGGAAATGTAGAGAGAAGGGAGAGGAAAGGGTTTTTAGAGAGATAGAGATATACAAAAGTGATCTGAAATATCAGATTCATGAACTGATATAATATGGTCCGCTCGAGCGTCAAATATACTTTCCCAGTACTCTTATAGACAGGTCAAACTTCTGAAACCAAACATTCTCTGCTCGAGCGCATAAACGGCCGTTTGAGTAGACAAGCAACTTCTAATGCATTTTCCAGTTTTGCTTCGAGGGCCTTGCCTCTAACCTCGCTAGGGCGCTACCCCCTGGACCCCCGCGAGCTAACCGAGCAGCTCAATCCCCACCAGGGCGCTGCCCTAGGACCCGCCAAGGGGCACTGCCCCTTGGATCCCCGCGAGTTGACCGGGCAGCTTGATCCCCAACATACTCAGCGAAGTGGCAAAACTGGGATCGCTACAACCTTCCCCCGTAAAGAATTTCGTCCCTGAAATTTCAAATCAAACTACCCAAACAAAGGGTTTCTAGCGATCAAAACCACGGTATTTCATTTTCAATCACAATACTAACTCTCAACCAAATTCCACCATTTCCACCATGGTTATCTCATTAACAACAACCTTCCAAATACGCATAAACATGAAATTTCTCAAAAAGTAATGGCAACTCTAAACAACCTTATGCTTAAAACAGCAACGCACATATTAACATGTGGTTAACAACTTTAAATACGTTTCCCTCAACACTAGGGAATATTACAAAGAAAAGCAACTTAAGCATTTTCAAATAAATCCGGATATTTGGAGCGGACTTCCGCCTCCCGTTCCCACGTCGCTTCTTCAACCCCATGGTGTCTCCACAACACCTTTACCAATGGTATAGTTTTGCCCCGTAGCACTTGCTCCCGGGTATCTAATATTTGAACCGGTCGTTCTTCGTAAGAGGCATCCTCATCTACCTCCAAGTCAACCCAATCAAGCACATGAGAAGGGTCGGGTTCATACTTCCTAAGCATAGCTACATGAAATACATTGTGAACTCCCGAAAGTTATGGCGGTAAAGCTAACTGGTATGCCACTTCTCCAATTCGCTCTAAGATCTCAAAAGGCCCAATGAACCTTGGAGATAATTTACCACTCTTACCAAATCTCATCAAACCCCGCCTTGGTGAGATTTTTAGAAACACATGGTCACCAACTTCAAAAGATAAAGGTCGTCTCCTCTTATCGGCATAACTCTTTTGTCGGCTTTGGGCCGTAGCTAACCTCTTCCGAATGAGAACAACTTCTCGGTTGTCTCTCTAACAATTTCGGACCCAGTAACGGTGCATCACCCACTTCGGCCCAACAAACCGGTGATCTACAAGGTCGGCCATACAAGGCCTAAAATGGTGCCATCCCAATACTAGCTTGGTAACTATTGTTGTAAGCAAACTCAATCAATGGTAAGTGCCTTTCCCAAGGCCCCTTAAAATCAAGGACACAAGCTCTAAGCATGTCCTCCAAAATCTGAATGGTACGTTCCGACTGTCCATCGGTTTGAGGATGATAAACGGTGCTAAGAGTCAACTTAGTTCCCAAAGCTTCTTGAAGGCTTTGCCATAACCGGGCAGTAAAACGAGGATCCCTATCCGACACAATAGTCACAGGGACTCCATGAAGTCGAACTATCTCTCTAATGTACAACTCTGCCAAGCGTTCAACTGAGTCGCTGGTGCACATCGGAATGAAATGGGTAGACTTAGTCAACCTATCAACAATCACCCAAATGGCATCATTGCCTCGTTGTGTTCTAGGAAGCCCAACTACAAAATCCATGGTAACACGCTCCCATTTCCACTCGGCTATTGGTAAGGGTTATAACAAACCCGCTAGTCTTTGGTGTTCGGCTTTCACTTTTTGACAAGTAAGGCACTTCCCCTCTACCAAAACTGACGACTAAGATCATGATACATTTTAGTGCCCCCCGGGTGTACCGCAACGCATGAGTGATGAAACTCCTGAAGTACTTTCTCTCTACAAGATTCTGGTGGAAACAAACGGTCTAGGTAACGTACACTCAGATCCAAATGAACGTTCAAACCTTTCTCTTCCTTTCCATTAGAAATCTTAACACGGATTGATTCCACGGTCTCCTCGTTGTGCCTCTATGACCTTACTAACCAAGGTAGGTTGAGCATTCAAAGTAAACAAGGTAGCACTCTCTCCGGACTCACACAAATGCAAATCAAACTTACCAATAACATCTAGCATATCCCATTCCCGAATGGCCACACTTGCCAAACTACTCACAGATTTTCGACTCAAGGCATCGGCCACCACATTGGCCTTCCCTGGATGATAGTGTAACTCAAAGTCATAATCCTCCATAAATTCCATCCACCTCCGTTGTCGTAAATTCAAGTCTTTTTGAGAAAACAAATACTTTAGACTCTTATGATGGAGAAGACTTCAAACTTCTCACGTACAAGTAATGCCTCCAAATTTTCAAAGCAAAAATCACCGCTGCTAATTCTAGATCATGGGTGGGGTAATTTTTCTCATGAGTTTTCAATTGTCGTGAACCGTAGGCCACAACTTTTCCCTCTTGCATCAAGACACAACCAAGTCCATCCCCGGACGCATCACAATAGACAGTGTAATTCAAACCCCTTTCTGGAATTATCAAAACTGGTGCGGTAGTCAATCTAGTCTTAAGCTCTTGGAATGACTTTTCACAAGCCTCACTCCACACAAATTTGATACCCTTTCTAGTCAACCTAGTCAAAGGTGCAGCTAGTCTAGAGAAGTCCCTTACAAAACGTCGATAATACCTCGCTAATCCCAAGAAACTCCGGATTTCAAAAACATTCTTGGGTTGTTCCCAATCCTGTACGGCATCTATCTTTGAGGAGTCCATAGTCACTCCCTCTCTAGATACTACATGCCCCAAAAACTTCACCTCTGTTAACCAAAACTCGCATTTTTCAAATTTGGCATACAATTGGTGCTCACTAAGTAAACCCAGCACTACCCGCAAGTGAGTCTCGTGTTCCTCTTCAGAGGTTGAATAAATCAAGATGTGTCCACAAAGACGACCACAAAACGGTCCAAGTATTCCCGAAAAATTCTTCATCAAATCCATAAAGGAAGCCGGTGCATTGGTCAACCCAAAAGGCATTACAAGGAATTCATAGTGGCCATAACGAGTACGAAAGGGTCTTCTGAATGTCCTCCTCCCGGACTCTCAACTGATGGTACCCCGACCTCAAATCTATTTTTGAGAAGCAACGAGACCCTCTAAGTTGGTCAAACAAATCATCTATTCTGGGTAGAGGATACTTGTTCTTAACTGTAACTCTATTCAACTTGCGGTAATCAATACACAACCGCAATGACCCATCCTTCTTCTTGCAAAGAGAGCGGCGCTCCCCAAGGCGATGTACTAGGGCGAATGAAGCCCTTGTCTAAAAGTTCTTGGAGTTGAATCTTCAACTCATGCAATTCGGCGGGTGCAAATCTATACGGTGACATGGAAATCAGTGTCGTGCCAGGCACTAATTCAATGGAGAACTCGATCTCCCGGTGAGGTGGTAAACTAGTAAGATCTTCTGGAAAGACATCCGGGTATTCACAAACTACCCTTGGTAACTCAACACGAGCCCCGTCACTCTCACTATCCAAGAGAGTTGCAAGAAGGCCACTAAGCTTGCTCCTACTACGAGGGTCAACAACTGGCGACAAGGCTCTATCAACTCGGTTCCCTAGAAAATAGAAACGATCACCACCCGAAGTGCACACTGTAACTCTCTGACGGTAACAATCAATCACAGCTTGATAAGAACACAACCAGTCCATGCCTAAAATGACATCAAAACTCGACATATCTAGCAACACAAAAGCAAACGGAAGTCGACGCCCTAACTTCTATTTCACACAATCACGACAACCCCGATCTAAATCAACTGTAACCCCAACAGGTGACTCTACTCTAAGTGGAGGCACTAACCGTGCTACCTCTAACCCAACAAAATGCAGAGCAAATGCAGTAGATATAAATAAATGAGATGTACCCGTGTCTATCAATACATTAGCCAAAGAATTACACACAACAAAAAATACCTCTCACAACTGAGGATTCTGGCAACTGCTCTGGCACGGTAACAGCATACACGCGCCCCTGTGGCCCCTGATTGACTTGCTCCCATCTCAGAGCATAGGCCTGTTGTACTGACTAAGCTGAAGCGGCTACCTGATTAACTCGCGAAGCTTGGACTGATTGAGCCTGCTGGTGGCTTTGAGTCTACCTCGACCCAGATGCGCCTCCCAACTGTGGGCAGTTCTCTTCAGATTCCCGGCTGACCACACTGATAACAATTAAACCCTTGACCTTTATTCTGAGACTGAGACTGACTTTGAGATCGGTTGGTGGTGGTAGCATTAACTGCCCCCCCTTCCTTCTGTGGGCATAAGAAGGCTTTGTGACCCGGTTGGCCACACTTGCACTTTTTACCGGACCCGCACTAGGCAAAGGAAAAGTGGATCTAGACTGCTATGGTTGGGACTGGGATGGATAAGTGTTCCTGCTCTTCTTGTTCTGTCTATAGTCTCCTTGAGACTCTTGGCCTTTAGACCTCACACTCTGAAGCCTCTTCTCCTCGGCTTGTATGGAAATTTCTACGTGTGTCGCCGTCTCCACAAGACGATCATATTCCCGAATCATATTTTCGACAAGCTTGAACATAATTTTTGTTCTCAATTTCTTTTCAAATTCAATGCAACGGCGTTCTTTCGTTGCCACCAACTCTGGTGCAAATCTGGACAAATTAGAGAAGACCACCTCAAACTCGGCCACTGGCATGTCGAGTTGTTTGAGGTCTTTCAACTATTGCCTCAATCTCTCCCTAGTAATGGGAGGTATGTACTTATCTTAGAAAGCAACCGCAAAGGCTTCCCATGTCGGCTCCACTCTACCCTTGGCATATTTCCACCATTGGCCCGCGTCTCCTTAAAGTAGTAACTCGCTGGAGTCACTCTTAGTTCACTATCTTCGATAGTGAAGCATTTCAATGTCTTCACAGTTTATTCGAGTCACTTATCGCTTTCTTGGCCTCGCGGACCACATGGAACTCATCCGGTTTGGCCCGCAAGAAACTCTCTAGTAAGGAAACTCGCCCTTGACTCCGCGGGTTCTCTCGGCTTGATTCTCCACCCTCAACAAGTTCATAGACTCTCTTAAAGCCCCTGCCATTTCTCGAGCTAAGGCCCCCATTGGCGGTTTGACCCGCTTGTCCCACATGCTCGGCCATATTAGCTGGCCGAACCCTTCTTCTTGCACCGGAACCCTATGGACCGGTACCTCATGCACACCTTGGCGAGCCCTACCACGCCTCCCGCCTCTACCACCACGAACTTGACCTTTCTTGACATCCTAATAAAGGACGCAAGAGAAATAATTTAGCACATTAACTCATATGTGCTCGTAACTTGACTCACACGTTCGACTACAACAATTCTATATATTTCTCTACCATATACACAATTCAATTTCACTCGCATAAGCACTTAGTCATGTAAACAAATACGGACTATTCTTTTACGATGAAATCCGACCCACGAAAAACCAAGAATTCTTAGTAGAACGAGTATTGATCAAGTACCCTTCTAATGAGACCTCAAGGAATTTAACAGGCGCAAATAACATCCCAAAAGTCCAATCCCATACCCATTTAGTCACATAAGCATGTTATCACATAGTCACAAATGCATAACACTTTCTAAGCATGCTAAATAAACCCATTGTGGTTAAACAACCACTTCCACGAGCTCCAAGTATTCAAACCCGGTAGCTCTAATACCAAGTGTAACGCCCCAATTTCTAGCCCAAATGATAAGACAACAATCAAGGCTCTTTCAAGGAAAACCGAATATAAATCTCCAAACTTACATCACATGATACAATAGTTCTTCATATAACAATACATTAATCCAACAAAAGTAAATAAACAATAAATACCCCCAAGGGTTTACAAGTTTGCAAGGCTTGAGCCTGGTTACACAAAACAGTTATTCAAACCCACACAAACACAGCCCTTGGCTTACACACAAAGTCACAGCAAATGAGAGCATTGTACTCCCAACACACATACTTCCATGCGCCTAGTTGGGTGGGATCACCACATCTTTTCCTGCATAAAAATCCAGTAGGGTGAGCATAAAGCCCCAGTAGGAAATTCTTAACAAAGTATATACATTTTATACAAGTCTCAAGAGATGAAATGCACATGCCATGCTATATCATTTTTGAAGATAAATCACATTTTTATCTTTTGAAAACCATCATGCTCAATGATATCATGCAATTTCAATTATTCAAAACTTAACAATTTATTTCAAGGGCGGTAAATACGACTCGGGTAATCCCTAGGTCGATGTCTACAAGTAGATTATACTAGTACTACCAATTTGTCATTTTTACCAGCATTGACTGTAAGGCTCGACACCTATAATTTGCCATTTTTACCAGTATTAACTGGAAGGTTCGACACCTATTCAATTTCATCTACACCACTTGTCAAGACTTACCACCATATTTACCCCAAAACCAATTCATAGAAACTTGTTTTTCAACATTTTTTTCATCAATGCAAGTTTTCAAATCAACTTCCAAGTTTAATGTAATCAAATGAATTGATATGCCAATAACACAAGATGATATCATACTTTTATTCCAATTCATCATCCAAGGAATAACACAATTCCCTCCTCTCAAGTATAATCAACAATTAGTCATTTCAAAAACTATTTCCACGTTTTGAACAATAATTTTCAAAATGAACAACAATTCTCATATTCCCTGAAATTCATCATTGATATATAAATAAATAAGAAATTTTCCAAACATCCATTTATTTTGACACACAAAATAAATATAACAATATCATTCTTGGATTTTCAGTCTCTTTAAAAAAATCTCAAAATTCTAGGTTTTCTCACCAAAACTATACAACTCAAATCTTTTGAAAGCAAACTTTCCAAAATCATCTTTTCTTCAATCAACGAAGATCAAAACCAATAAGATCATTTTAAAATAACAAGAGACAAACCCACTTTCAAAATCGCTCAACTTCTTGAATCAACAATCAATTTTCAAAGCTATCAAAGGATGATTTCGAAAATCATCTAGATCTTGCAAAAATATATATATAACTCTAAGAAAATCCCTACCTCAAGTTTTGAAGAAGAAATGAGACGAAACTCCCAAAATCAACGATGTTGAAACTCGATCTTCACCGCACACAACGAAGCCCTCGAGAAGTTAACCAACTTTGATGAAGAACTTATGGTAGAACTCTAATGGATCTTGAGAAATTAAGGTTTTGATCCAATTTGGCGTAGGGAAATGTAGAGAGAAATGAGAGGAAAGGGTTTTTAGAGAGATAGAAATATACAAAAGTGATCTGAAATATCAGATTCACGAACTGATATAACATGGTCCGCTCGAGTGTGGAAAGCCCCGCTCGAGGGTCAAAACCACTTTCCCAGTAATTTTGCAGACAGGTCAAACTTCTGAAACTGAACATTCTGCTCAAGCGCATAAAGGGCGACTCGAGCGGATAAGCAACTTCTAATGCATTTTGCATTTTTGCTTTGGGGGAGCTGCCCCTTAACCCCACCAGGGCACTACCTTAGGACCCACCAAGGGGCGCTGCCCCCTGAACCCCCGCGAGCTGACCGGGCAGTTTGATCCTCGCCAGGGCGCTGCCCTTGGACCCGCCAAGGGGCGCTGCCCCCTGGACCCCCGCGAGCTGACTGGGCAGCTCGATCCCCGACATACTCAGCGAAGTGGCAAAACTGGAATCGTTACATCACAACAAAGATTAAATTGGATTAGTAATTTCATCCATTGAAAAATATTTAGTTAATAAGTTTGATTATGCAAGTTTGATTAGTAATTTCATAACCAAAAATGGGAGAAGAGTGATATTTAAGTAATATTTTGTTACAACTTGCTTACTTTTTATTTTTATTTTTTTGGATAGTTTGTTTACTTATTATTTGGAGGAAATATCATTTTATCCCCCAAACTATTACGTGAAAATCAATTTGGCACCCAAACTTTGTATTATTTGAATTTGACCCCTAAACTTTTTCAAATTTGATTAATTTACCCCATGTTCTCTGTTTCCATTTACAATCAAATGGAACTTGCTAATGTGACACTAAAGTTCATTTGGAATTTCATTTACCCCCTAAACTATATCTTAAAAATCAATTAGCCTCCTAAAATAAAAAAATAAATTTAAATATTTAATAAATAATTTTTTATCTCAAGAATGAAAATTTTAAATTTTAGATAATATACTTTGCAAAAAAATAATCTAATGGCTTCAGATCTTGGTATTTTCAATGCAAATCTACTATCTTCAGCTCCAATCTAATACTGTCCATGGTTGCTAGTGAGATCAAGACTTTTTTAAGATCTCATTCCCTATCTCTTCTCTTTGTCTCTCTTTATTTTTCAAAGTAGATCTACTGTATATTTCTTTATCAGTGATAAATTTATTAGTCTATTTTGTTATGTATGTCTATAAAAGGAGTTATCATGTGAGTAATGAGTGTGACTGAGTGAATTGGTTAGATTTGGCATATGTAATTTTTTTACAAATCACGTAGTGATAAATTTATCACTAAAATGTTTAGTGAAAATTATCACTGAATGTGTCTTTGATTATTTTCTTGATCTTGCATTGATCTATGGTGATGAAAACTGATTGTGAACATTTTTTTTCGTAATTTTTTTTATTTTTTCTTCTCATCTGTGTGTGTGTGTGTGTGTGTTATGTATGTCTATAAAAGGAGTTGTCATGTGAGTAATGAGTGTGACTGAGTGAATTGGTTAGATTTGGCATATGTAATTTTTTTACAAATCACGTAGTGATAAATTTATCACTAAAATGTTTAGTGAAAATTATCACTGAATGTGTCTTTGATTATTTTCTTGATCTTGCATTGATCTATGGTGATGAAAACTGATTGTGAACATTTTTTTTCATAATTTTTTTTATTTTTTCTTCTCATCTGTGTGTGTGTGTGTGTGTGTGTGTTGTTGCTACCAAATCTAAGTAGGTAGTGATTAAATCAATGATAAATTTGTTTAAAATAGTGATAAATTTGTTTAAACTAGTGATAAATCAGTGATAAATTTGCAGTATTGAGTCTAGGGGTAAAAATGAAAAATATTGTTTGATTTTTTTAGGTAGGACCTGCCTGGTAATAAGACCGACCCATAGGACCGGCCCGTAACTCCCCTAAAATTTATTAGCTACTTCATGTGTGTGCGTTCATGCAATTTTAACTAATTTATTTCCCAAATTAATTTCAATAGAACTGATCGACCAATAGTAATTTCAAAATTGAGTGGGTAAAAAAAAATTAAATTCAATTACTATCTAAAGAATACTCAACAAGACTAATACTCAATTTTTTTTTATTTAATTTTTTTCATTTTTGAGATGAAAAATGATTTGGTTTCAATTTCCTAAATTCAATTTTCTGAAAATTGTTTTTTTTATTTATTTATGTGTGTGTGTGTGTGTGTTTTTTTTAGTGAATTTTTTTAATATTTAAAAAAAAAAATTACTTTTTAAATGCACCAAACCTAGATGTACCTAAAATAAAAAATATTTGTAAAAAAATAGTTTAAAAAGCTAATAAATACACAAGAACACAAAAATATACTGAATTTTTATATTTTTTGTATTTAGTGAATTTTTTAATGATTTTTTCACAAATATTCTACTTTTTAATTGTATTTATATTAAGTACATCTAAAAAACTAAAATAATTATTTAAAATATCAAAAAAAATCAATGAAAACAAAAAAACAAAAAAAAAAAAACAAAAACATGAAAAAAAAAAAAAAAAAAACTCAATTTTGTGAGAAAATTGGAACCAACAAGGCGATTAATTAAATATTAAAAAAAATTTAAAAATTTCGGCAGCTAATTATTTTTAAGGTATAGTTTCAGAAATAAAATGAAATTCCAAATTAAATTTAGTGGTACGTCAGCAATTTTCGTTTGATTGTATGAAAACAAGCGACGAGAGATAAATTGATCAAATTTAAATAAGTCTAGGGGACAAATTAAAATAATACGAAGTTTGGGTGGCAAATTGATTTTCATATAATAGTT
Organism: Camellia japonica; assembly: GCA_030407325.1. NCBI lineage: Eukaryota > Viridiplantae > Streptophyta > Magnoliopsida > Ericales > Theaceae > Camellia > Camellia japonica. The sequence goes on from JAPPVO010000031.1 coordinate 92,540,826, forward strand.
TGGGTGGCAAAATGATATTTCCTCTATTATTTGGTGTTAGGTTTTTGTAATTGGCAATCCCAATTGACCAAACTCCTTTCAGTTGTAATTTTATTCGTTCTTGTGTTCAGTGAACATGTGAGTGTTTAGATGCAAATTCAATCCAAATTATGCCTATACAGAGAAGTTTGTGATCTTGAACCTTTTATATTTGCCACTTCGCTAACTAGTTTGGCCACTCAAGCAATCATTTGTGCACTCGAGCAATGAAGAGGAGCATCTAGTATCTCCATCTGCAAATTGAACTTCTAGGAAGCTCCAAGCGGTGAAAGTTGCGCTCGAGCAATTAGCCTATATATTTTGCACCGCCTTTAGTCACACCGCTCAAGTGAAATAATGTGCGCTCAAGCGGTCTTCACGATTCAGTTTACTATAAAGTGCGCAATTTGTTGTTTTTAGGGTTTAAGCTGTTCAAAATCTTAGAGAGAAAGAAAAGACAAAGTATTTTCTATTAGAAGCCATTTTATATGAGTTTCCTTAGTGTATAGAAGGTGATCGATTGATCAACGTACAGATTGTCAAACATTAAGGGTTGTTCTTATTATTTCGTTTATAAAAGAGAGAGGTGTTCTTTGGTGGATTCTGGGGAACTTGGGCCTGAAGTTTTGGTGGATTTTGAAGTAGCTCATCGTCGTGGATTCGACATTTGCGTTGTGGATTCAACATTGGGCAAGACAATTCCGATGTAAAGATGGTGGTGGAAAAGGCATATCGGGATCGGTTCAATTCAGGCATAAATTCGCTAGGTAATTGAGGGTACAGTTGTGTAATTCGTTTTTATTTTCTTAGTGGATTATTTTTTAGTTTTGACCCGTGATTTTTTATCATAATTAGAGGTGCTCTAATTGTGATTTTTTTCATGTTAAATCGTTATATTGATTTATCTTTGATTGTTTGATTAGGATTGTTATTCATTATTTAAAATTAAAATATAATCACAAATCAATATCTCGAGAACTTTAGATTTTTCATTTGGTACTTGAGTTTAGATTATTTTAATTATTTTTCTTATTGTAAACTTCGTTATATTTAAGTAAATTTTATCTCAAAAAATAAAAAATAAAAAAAGAAATTGGGTGGATAACCTTTTTATTACATTTTTTTTAAATGTATGAAAGGCAGTCGAAACTCGCTTTCGGCCTAAAAAATAACAAAGGCCACCCTGTAAACTTCGAAGGTGAAATTGTGTTTTATTGGAGCACTAGAGAAATAATTCTATTTTTGTGGTGGTGCAAGTCATTTTTGTGTTTGGTAGAAGTCCTTCTTTTATGTCAAAGTTACAGCAAAAAAAAAAAAAATGTATTTATACGAAGACTCCTAAATTAATGAGAGGTATCACTTTGACCTCATAAGTTATAAAAGTGTACAATGATCCCCCTAAACTATTGAGAAGTATCACTTTACCTCCTAAACTATAAAAATGAACAAATGAACCCCCTAAACTACAAAAGCTCTCATTTGTACGATCGTGCGCATTTCCAATCAACGGTTATGACCAAATCGCTCCAGATCGAACACACAACCGTTCGATCGGCAAATAGGAAAGCACCATCATGGGGACGATGCATCCATGCAAAGTGCGCCATCAAATGTCACACAGCCCACACCACGCACGCGTGTGCGGCATCATACTTATGGTGTGAGTGCATGCACACTAGCATCCATTCCACAATTTCATATTCAAAGCAATATTCCATGTAGCACTTTATTAAGTGCTCCATGTTTTCCTCTCTTTCTAATGAGTTTTCCAAAGAAAAACAAGGAAGGTTTTGAAAACACCCAAAGATTAAATTATAAATTTTGAAAATCATTTTGAAAATTCTCCAACAATTATATTATTCTGAATGAAATTATGAAATTTTTTATGGGTCTCAATCTTTTTCTTTTAAAAATTAGTTTTTCTTTTTTTGCTGTCTTTGAAAATGAAAAGTGCAAACAATACACAAAATTTTATTAGTCCAAATTCTAAACATTTGATTAGCAGAATTAATAATTAGGGAATTAACAATCCATGTAATTAGTGTAGGATTAGTTATCCAGCAGGATTAGTAAATAATTATTCACGTTTATTTTGCAATGAATATAGAAATATATAATCTCAATTAATATTTATTTTTTTATTATTAGTTGTAAAATTAAAATTCATCAATTTTGTTGGATATAACATTCATTGGAATCTAATTTGAACAGCAAAAATTACGTCTAAATATTAGAATGTGAGTAAATTGGAAAAAATTACAAACATTACGAACCAAATGAAATATATATATATATATATATACTTTAAGGGTCGAAATAAAAAAACATTACGAAAATTATGTTAGGGAAAATCGATGATTCCCCCATAAGTAAATCAATCAATGGGAATAAAAACTAATGCGGAAAAATTAAATCAAAGGCAACACAAGAATTTTACGTGGTTCCCTCAATGTGAGGTACGTCCACGGGATCGAAATCCGATTCCACTATCAACCAAATAAGTTTCCAACGATTACAAACGAGACACGAATGGTCTCACAAACACCCTTAGGTGAATTCCAAATAATCACAAATAAATAAGAGGAAAGACCTCACCAAATAGATGAACCAAAATCTTCAGAATCAAGTTGAAGAAGATCCAAAATAACGAACCCAAATCAAAACCGAATACCCGCTTCAAAGGAGAGCAACACACCAAGACATCAATTTTCTTTGGTTGACCAAGTCAAGACTCAAAGCATCAATCTATACCCCAATTGAAACCCAAAGGCACTGTTGCCGAAGCTATAGAGCAGCCGCCACTTTTGTGTGTTTTTCACCAAAAACAATGCCTCAATATCAATATAATATATTGAATCTAGGGTTTTTAATCAAACCTTAGTTGTTCCAAATTAATTGGGTCTCTACAAATAAATAAATATATATATAAAATATATTATAATTAATACTAAACCAAATTAAACTCTTTTTCAAAACCAATTGGGTCCCACACTCCAATAAGGAGGTATACCCAACAATTCTCCCCCTACCGACTTAGGTGGAGAATCAACCATACCCGCCAAAGTTCGACACTTCAAATGTTTATCCCTCGACAAAGTCTTAGTCAACATATCCGAAATATTATCATCTGTGTGAACCTTTTCGAGTTGTAACAATTTCGATCTAACACATCACGAATCCAATGGTATCTCACATCAATGTGTTTCGATCTTGAATGAAAAAGTAAGAATTTTTTACTCAAGTGAATAGCACTTTGACTATCACATAAAGCACATACCTTTCTTGCTTCAAACCCCAACTCTTGCAAAAATTTCTTCAACCATAATCTTCTTTGCAAGCTTCTGTAATGGCAATAAATTCAACTTCGGTAGTTGAGAGAGCAACACATTTTTGTAATTTAGATTGCCATGCACAGCTCCCCCTGCAAAAGTCATCAAATACCCCGAAGTAGATTTCCTAGAATCAACATCACCGCCATGTCAGAATCCATGAACCCATCAAGCATCGGCTTACCATCTCCAAAACACAAACACACCTTCGAAGTCCCTCGAAGATACCTGAGAATCCATTTTCCGCTGAAATGTTCTTACTCGGATTAGAGAGAAACCGACTCACCACACCAACGGCGTGAACAATATCCGGCCTTGTACAAACCATGGCGTACATCAAAGAACCAACTGCTGAAGCATAAGGAACTTTCAACATCTCTTCTTTGTCTTTCTCACTTGTAGGACATTGACTCGAACTAAGTTTGAAGTGACCTGCAAGTGGACAACCAACCGGCTTTGCTTTATCCATGTTGAACCTCTCAAGAACTTTCTTAATGTAGCTTTCTTGAGACAACCAAATCAGCCCCTTTTTGCGATCACGAACAATTTTCATACCAAGTATTTGCTTTGCCGGTCCCAAATCTTTCATAGCAAAAGACTTGCTCAACTCCAATTTCAACCTGTTTATCATGGTAGAATCTTGACCCACAATTAACATGTCATCAACATAAAGCAAAAGAATAATAAATTTGCCATCCGAGAATTTTCACAAACACATAATGGTCCGAAGTGGTTTTAGAAAAACTATTATTCATCATGAAAGAGTCAAATTTTTTGTACCATTGCCGCGGGACTTGCTTGAGGCCATACAAACTTTTCTTCAATTTGCAAACAAATTTCTCTTTCCCTTTCTCTACAAAACCTTCCGGTTGCTCCATGTAAATTTCTTCTTCAAGATCACCATGAAGAAATGCGGTCTTCACATCAAGTTGCTCAACCTCAAGGTTCATACTTGCAGCCATGCCAAGTACAACCCGAATAGAAGACATCTTTACAACCGGTGAGAAAATCTCGTCAAAGTCAATACCTTTCTTTTGCCCAAAGCCTTTCACAACAAGACGTGCTTTGTACCTCAGATTCTTCCTATCATTCTTCAATTTGAAAACCCACTTATTTTTCAGAATTTTCCTCTCTTTAGGCAACTTCACTAAATCATAAGTCTGGTTTTCAAGTAAGGAATTCATCTCCTCTTCCATGGCCTTTTTCCAATCATCTTTCTTTGCATGCTCAATTGCTTCTTGGTAGCTCTCCGGCTCCCTTTGATCAGAAATCAACACAAATTCATTGGGAGGATACTTTCTTGAAGGTTGTCGGTCCCTTGTAGATTTCCTCAACTCAAGTTGTGGTGGCGGTTCTTGAGTTGGATGCTCTTCCTCAATTTCTGGCTCAACTTCATTAGGATTAGCATCATCCTCCACATCTTCAATAGGTGGCTGCACATCTCCCCCATTTTCATCATTAACTGAAGATGAAGGAGATGGATCTATGTCAATGAGATCACTAGTTTTTGGCTCCGGTTGATCACCTTTACCAAAGTCTTCAATTGTTTGGTCTTCAAGAAACACAATCACGGCTTCGAATGACTTTCTTGTCGACCGGATCCCATAATCTATACCCGAATTCATCACGCCTATAGCCAAGAAAAATACATTGTCTTGACTTACTATCAAGCTTAGACCTCTCATCCTTTGGAATGTGAACAAAAGCTCGGCAACCAACACTCTCAAGTGCTCATAAGACACATCTTTGCCAGTCCAAACTCTTTCAGGAACATCACCATTCAAAGGATAGCAAGGAGACAAATTGATCACTCAACTGCTGTACTCATTGCCTCACCCCAAAAGGATCTTGGCAATTTAGCTTGTGAAAGCAAACATCTTGTTCTTTCTACAATGGTGCGGTTCATCCTCTCGGCAACGCCATTTTGTTGAGGAGTCTTCTTAACTGTCTTTTGGTGCCGAATACCTTGGCTGCGACAATACTCATCAGATGGCCCAATGTATTCACCACCATTGTCTGTTCGGATGCACTTTAATTTCTGCCCTGTTTCTCTTTCAACCATGGCCTGAAAAATGCTTAAATACTTCTAGAACTTGATCTTTAGTTTTTAGTAGAAAAGCCCAAACTTTCCTTGAATAATCATCAATGAAAGTAACAAAAAAAGTGCACCACCATGTGTTCTAACTTTTAAAGGACCACAAACATCCGAATGAATCAACTCCAAAACATTTTCTTTTCTAGAAGCAACATTTTTATGAAAAGAAACTCTATGTTGTTTACCCGCCAAAACAACATGAACACAAGTTTTAAGATGTGTACCTTTCAAACCGGATAGAAGCTCTTTCTTGAACAAAACTTGTAGCCCCTTTTCACTCATGTGCCCAAGTCGCCTGTGCCACAATTCAGTGGAAGTATCATCTTCAAGTGCATTGACAACACCTTTACAAATTTTTCCTTGCATCGAATAAAGTGTATGAGTCTTCTTACACTTAGCCACCACCAAAGAACCCTTTGTGAGCTTCCATATTCCATCACCAAATTTATTGTTGAAGCCTTCATCATCTAGCTTCCCAGTAGAGATCAAATTGAGGCGAATGTCGGGAACATGCCTCACATCTTTAAGCAACAACTTGCAGCCCAAATTTGTTTCCAAACAAACATCACCCATGCCGATAATCTTGGACAAACCTTCATTACCCATTCGAACAGAACCATAATCTCCTGCAGTGTAGGTAGTGAAGAAATCAACTCGAGAAGTCACATGAAAAGAAGCACCAGAATCAATTACCCAACTGCTCTCTTGGCCCACAAAATTGATACAATCATCTTCACAAACGACCATGAGATCATCGGTAGTAACTGCTGCTGTGTCTTCTTGCTTCTTATCCACACTTTTGTCACGCCTTTTCTCCTTGTTCTTGAGCTTTCGGCATTCCCGCTTCATGTGCCCTTTCTCATGGCAATAATAACACTCAACATCTTTCTTTGAAAAAGAAACATCTCTTGACTTGTCACGGCTTTGATCACGACCATGAGGAGTCTTACTCCTCCCCCTTGTTTTGCTTCGGCCTCTCACAACAAATGCTTCCGAATGAGAGGAATCGGCTGATTTTCTTCTAGTTTCTTCATTCAACAGGCTACTAGTGACTTGGCCCATTGTGACAACTCCATCGGGCGCCGAATTACTAACTGTCACAACCAAAGTCTCCTAACTTTCGGGCAAAGAACTAAGTAACATCAAAGCCTGCAACTCATCATCAAAAATAATTTTCATAGAAGCAAGTTGGTTAACAATACTCTTTATTTCATTCAGATGTTCCGGAATAGGGCTGCCCTCTTTATATTTTAAATTAACCAACTTACGAAACAGAAAGGCTTTATTTGTGGTTGATTTTCTATCATAAAGACTCTCTAATTTTTTTCCATAAATCATGTGCCGAAGTTTCAGTAGCAACATGATGAAATACACTGTCATCAATCCATTGACGGATAACACCAACGGCTTTTCGATTAAGCCTCTTCCACTCATCATCTTTCATATCAGCAGGTTTGCCACTATCACCCTCAATGGGTCCATACAAGTCTTTACAAAATAATAGGTCCTCCATTTTAGTTTTCCAAGTTACCCAATTACTTCCATTGAAGCTAGACATGCGACCCACATTCCCCTCTATTGATTTACACAAATAAATAAACCCCAATAAACCGTAAGCTCTTATACCAGTTGTTAGGGAAAATCGATGATTCCCCCACAAGTAAATCAATCAATGGGAATAAAAACTAATGCGGAAAAATTACATCAAAGGCAACACAAGAATTTTACGTGGTTCCCTCAATGTGAGGTACGTCCACGGGATCGAAATCCGATTCCACTATCAACCAAATAAGTTTCCAAGCGATTACAAACGAGACACGAATGGTCTCACAAACCACCCTTAGGTGAATTCCAAATAATCACAAATAAATAAGAGGAAAGACCTCACCAAATAGATGAACCAAAATCTTCAGAATCAAAGTTGAAGAAGATCCAAAATAACGAACCCAAATCAAAACCGAATTACCCGCTTCAAAGGAGAGCAACACACCAAGACATCAATTTTCTTTGGTTGACCAAGTCAAGACTCAAAGCATCAATCTATACCCCAATTGAAACCCAAAGGCACTGTTGCCGAAGCTATAGAGCAGCCGGCACTTTTGTGTGTTTTTCACCAAAAACAATGCCTCCAATATCAATATAATATATTAAATCTAGGGTTTTTAATCAAACCTTAGTTGTTTTCAAATTTAATTAGGTCTCCACAAATTAAATATAATATATAAGAATATATTATAATTAATACTAAACCAAATTAAACTCTTTTTCAAAAACCAATTGGGTCCCACACTCCAATAAGGAGGTATACCCAACAAATTATTTACAAATTAATGAAACTTCGCTATATTAAAAGTCAAACTCATAAAAATTTTCATGAGATTAATATTTATTTTTGAATTTTTCTCTCTTTTATTATTTCCCTTTTCAAATTTGAATCATTAAATTATTGCAAACAAGAAAATCCAAAGCCAAGCATATGACACTAACGTTGGCTAATGTTGGCTTTCGTGGATTGTAGAGATTGTTTTCTCACTAATGAGACTATCTACTCCAAAAGCTTGACTTCAAGATCATTATCCGCCCACTTTTTTTTCTTTTTTTTTATTTTGGTAAGAACAACTTGAGTATCAGATTCGAACACCACAAGTTAGAAAGCTTTAACCCAAGCTACCCACAAGAACTCCGCCCAGTTTTCATTAAATAATGGAAAATACTAAAAACAATTTTAAGGGGTTGTCATTAGTTTTGATAAATTAAAAATATATATATTGTAGCGATTCCGGTTTTACCACTTCGCTGAGTATGTCGGGAATCGAGCTGTCCGGTCAGCTCGCGGGGATCCAGGGGCAGCGCCCCTTGGCAGGGTTGAGGGGCAGCGCCCCCCGAAGCAAAAATGCAAAATGCATTAGAAGTTGCTCGCCCGCTCGAGTGGCCGTTTATGCGCTGGAGCGGAGAATGTTTAGTTTCAAAAGTTTGACCTGTCTGCAAAAGTACTGAGAAAGTGTATTTGACGCTCGAGCGAACCATGTTATATCAGTTCGTGAATCTGATATTTCAGTTCACTTTTATATATCGCTCTCTCTCTAAAAACCCTTTCCTCTCCCTTCTCTCTACATTTCCCTATGCCAAATTGGATCAAAACCTTGATTTCTCAAGATCCATTAAAGTTCTGCTATAAGTTCTTCATCAAAGTTGGTTAACTTCTTGAGGGTTTCGTTATGTACGGTGAAGATCGAGTTTCGACACCGTTGATTTTAGGGGTTTCATCTCATTTGTTCTTCGAAACTTGAGGTAGGGATTTTCTTAGAGTTATATATATTTTTTTGCAAGATCTATATGATTTTTGAAATCATCTTTTTATGGCTTTCAAAACTTGAGGTAGGGATTTTCTTAGAGTTATATATATATTTTTGCAAAATCTATATGATTTTTGAAATCATCTTTCGATGGCTTTGAAAATTGATTGTTGATTTAAGAAATTGAGCAATTTTGAAAGTGGGTTTGTCTCTTGTTCTTTTAAAATGATCTTATGGGTTTTGATCTTCGTTGATTGAAGAAAATATGATTTTGGAAAGTTTTCTTTCAAAAGATTTGAGTTGTATAGTTTTGGTAAGAAAACCTAGAATTTGGGGATTTTTTTAAAAGAGACTGAAAATCCATGAATGATATTGTTATATGTATTTTGTGTGTCAAAATAAATAGATGTTTGGAAAATTTCTTCATTTGCTTCTGCATTGGGGTTAGAGGTAGCACAGTTATAGCCTCCACTCATAGTAGAGTCACTTGTTGGAGGTACAGTTGATTTAGACCGGGGTTGTCGTGATTGTGAAATAGAAGTTGCCGAGCATCGACTTCCGTTTGCTTTTGTGTTGCTAGATATGTCAAGTTTTGATGTCATTTTACGCATGGACTGGTTGTGTTCTTATCAAGTTGTGATTGATTGTTACCATCAGAGAGTTACAGTGTGCACTTCGGGTGGTAATCGTTTCTATTTTCTGGGGAATCGAGTTGATAGAGCCTTGTCGCCGGTTGTTGACCCTCGTAGTAGGAGCAAGCTTAGTGGCCTTCTTGCAACTCTCTTGGATAATGCGAGTGACGGGGCTCGTGTTGAGTTACCAAGGATAGTTTGTGAATACTCGGATGTCTTTCCAAAAGATCTTACTAGTTTACCACCTCACCGGGAGATCGAGTTCTCCATTGAATTAGTGCCTGGTATGACACCGATTTCCATGTCACCGTGTAGATTTGCACCCACTAAATTGCAAGAGTTGAAGATTCAACTCCAAGAACTTTTAGACAAGGGCTTCATTTGCCCTAGTACATCGCCTTGGGGAGCGTCGGCTCTCTTTGCGAAGAAGAATGATGGGTCATTGCGATTGTGTATTGATTACCGCAAGTTGAATAGAGTTACAGTTAAGAACAAGTATCCTCTACTTAGAATAGATGATTTGTTTGACCAACTTAGAGAGTCTCGTTGCTTCTTAAAAATAGATTTGAGGTCGGGGTACCATCAGTTGAGAGTCCGGGAGGAGGACATTCAGAAGATGGCCTTTCGTACTCATTATGGCCACCATGAATTCCTTGTAATGCCTTTTGGGTTGACCAATGCACCGGCTTCCTATATGGATTTGATGAACAGAATTTTTCAGGAATACTTGAACCGTTTTGTGGTTGTCTTTGTGGACGACATCTTGATTTATTCAACCTTTGAAGAGGAACATGAGACTCACTTGCGGGTAGTGTTGGGTTTACTTATGAGCACCAATTGTATGCCAAATTTGAAAAATGCGAGTTTTGATTAATAGAGGTGAAGTTTTTGGGGCATGTAGTGTCTAGAGAGAGAGTGACTGTGGACTCCTCAAAGATAGATGCCGTACAGGATTAGGAACAACCCAAGAATATTTTTGAAATCTGGAGTTTCTTAGGATTAACGGGGTATTATCGACGTTTTGTAAGGGACTTCTCTAGACTAGCTGCACCTTTGACTAGGTTGACTAGAAAGGGTACCAAATTTGTGTGGAGTGAGGCTTATGAAAAGTCATTCCAAGAGCTTAAGACTAGATTGACTACCGCACTGATAATTCCGGAAAGGGGTTTGAATTACACTGTCTATTGTGATGCGTTCGGGATGGACTTGGTTGTGTCTTGATGCAAGAGGGAAAAGTTGTGGCCTACGGTTCACGACAATTGAAAACTCATGAGAAAAATTACCCCACCCATGATCTAGAATTTGCAGCGATGATTTTTGCTTCGAAAATTTGGAGACATTATTTGTACGGTGAGAAGTTTGAAGTCTTCTCCGATCATAAGAGTCTAAAGTATTTGTTTTCTCAAAAAGACTTGAATTTATGACAACAGAGGTGGATGGAATTTATGGAGGATTATGACTTTGAGTTACACTATCATCTAGGGAAGGCCAATGTGGTGGCCGCTGCTTTGAGTCGAAAATCTATGAGTAGTTTGGCAAGTGTGGCCATTCGGGAATGGGTTATGCTAGATGTTATTGGCAAGTTTAATTTGCACTTGGGTGAGTCCGGAGAGAGTGCTACCTTATTTACTTTGAATGCTCAACCTACCTTTGTTAGTAAGGTCATAGAGGCACAACAAGGAGAACGTGATGTGGAATCAATCCGTTTTAAGATTTCCAATGGAAAGAAGAGAAAGGTTTGAATGTTCACTCGAATCTGATTATACGTTACCTAAACCGTTTGTTTGTACCAGAATCTTGTAGAGAGGAAGTACTTCGGGATTTCCATCACTCACACCTTGCGGTATACCCGGGAGGCACTAAAATGTGTCATGATCTTAGTCATTAGTTTTGGTGGAGGGGTATGAAACGGGATATCTCTTTATTTGTATCAAAGTGCCTTACTTGTCAACAAGTGAAGGCCGAACACCAAAGACCAGCGGGTTTGTTACAACCCTTACCGATAGCTGAGTGGAAATGGGAGCGTGTTACCATGGATTTTGTAGTTGGGCTTCCTAGAACACAACGAGGCAATGACGCCTTTTGGGTGATTGTTGATAGGTTGACTAAGTCTACCCATTTCATTTCAATGTGCACTAACGACTTAGTTGAAAGCTTGGCAGAGTTGTACATTAGAGAGATAGTTCAACTTCATGGAGTCCCTGTGACTATTGTGTCGGATAGGGATCCTCATTTTACTATGCGGTTATGGCAAAGCCTTCAAGAAGCGTTGGGAACTAAGTTGACTCTTTGCACCGTTTATCATCCTCAAACCGATGGACAGTCGAAACATACCATTCAGATTTTGGAGGACGTGCTTAGAGCTTATGTCCTTGATTTTAAAGGGCCTTGGGAAAGGCACTTACCATTGATTGAGTTTGCTTACAACAATAGTTACCAAGCTAGTATTGGGATGGCACCATTTGAGGCCTTGTATGGCCGACCTTGTAGATCACCGGTTTGTTGGGCCGAAGTGGGTGATGCACCGGTACTGGGTCCGAAAATTGTTAGAGAGACAACCGAGAAAGTTGTTCTCATTCAGAAGAGATTAGCTACGGCCCAAAGCCGACAAAAGAGTTATACCGATAAGAGGAGACGACCTTTATCTTTTGAAGTTGGTGACTATGTGTTTCTAAAAATCTTACCAAGGCGAGGTTTGATGAGATTTGATAAGAGTGGTGAATTATCTCCAATGTTCATTGGGTCTTTTGAAATCTTAGAGCGAATTAGGGAAGTGGCATACTGGTTAGCTTTACCACCACAACTTTCAGGAGTTCACACTACAACATTTTTTTAGTTTAGTGACATTTGAAAGTGCCACAAAACTATTGGTTTAATGACATTTTTTAGTCTTGTGGCATTTTGAACAAGTGCCATTTGTATCCGTGCCACGATAGATACTAGTGCCACACTAGATACTTGCAAGTGCCACTACACCATTATGGCTAAAAACTTTCAATGACATTTTGATGTCATGGTAGATATTATTTGTGGTACTATCAAGCGCCATTAAAAAAAGAGTTAGTGACGCTTATAAGTGTCATTACACCATCAAGACTAAAACCTTTCAGTGACACTTTAATGTCATGGTAGGCACTATTCGTGACGCTATCAAGTGCCATTCGTGACGATAATTCGTTGTAGAACAATTTGATCCGCTCTTGTGGAGACTCGAACCGCCAACCTCCCGCACCATAAACCTTATACACCACACTCTTCCACTATACCTCTATAGCACCACATGATTATATATTCAACATATATTATTTATATAGTACATACATCCATATTAATATAAAAGTATATGTATAACATAATTATTTTATTGAATATAATTTATGTAAAATAAACTATTTACTAGCAAATAAAAAAGACCACTTTTGGCGACTAAAAATATTTTTTAGTCGTCAATTCTATACTTTTGGCTACTAATTGTTTTTTAGTTGCTAAAAACCTTAATTTTTGCCGACTAAAATCGGATTTGATCGCCGAAGATGCACTTTCAGCTACCAAAATTTTGGTTGCCAAAAAATTTAATTCCCACCTTAGGATTTTAGTTCTCCCACGCTAAAAATGACCACTTTTGCGACTAAACTTATTTTTTACTCGCCAATTGTAGACTTTTGACTACTAAAATTTTTTTAGTCACCAAAAAACTTTACTTTTGGTTACTAAAATTTTTTTAGTCGGAAAAACCCATATAATCAGCGACCAAACTTATTTTTCGTCGCCAATTGTAGACTTTTGGCTACTAAATTTTTTTAGTCGCCAAAAAGCTTTACTTTGGACTACTAAAATTTTTTAGTCACTAAAACCCATATAATCAGCGACCAAACTTAGTTTTAGTCGCCAATTGTAGACTTTTGGCTACTAAAATTGTTTAGCCCAAAAAGCTTTACTTTTGGCTACTAATACTGTTTTGGTCGCTGAAAGCTATACTTTCAGCGACCAAATTTTTTTTGGTCAGGAGATTTAGTCGCCGAATGTGCTTTTTCTCCTGTAGTGTATATTGAGTTTAATTTATTTATTTTTAATCATTTAACTACATTTTAAAAATTTAGAAATATATTGGCATTTTTTTGTTTTTTCAAATGCCATTAAATAGCTTGGAAAGTTTTTGGCTTAGTGGCATTTCTCAAAATGCTATAAAATATTTGTTTATATGACACTTTTCACCTAAGTGCCATAAAAAGTAATTTGCACCCCTACTGTCCTGACATTTTTTAAAAAATATCATTGCTACTAAAGTTTAGTGGCATCTGTTAGGGGTGAGCATGGTCCGGATTGGACCGGATTTGGGTAAAATCAGGACTAATCCGTTATCTACGGTTCCTGAAAAATTGGAATCGATCCAATCCGTTTAAACCATGGAACCAATCCGAACCAATCCATTTAAACACGGATTGGATCGGTTTAGGACCACAGATTCACATAATTAAATAACAAAAAAATATATATATATATATATAACACTTTAATTTCATAAAACATAAATATACGTTATATTAGTTCCAAAATAGCAACATATTTTTCTATAATAACGATATATTGTTCTAAAATTTAAACAACTATAAGAAAACTGATTTTACCATAACAATTTAGACCATTATAATTAAAGCTAAAAACTAATAACAAAGTAAGAAAGAAGATATTATACGGGTTTAGATTTGAGTTTAGGTTTTATATAGAATAAGAGAAAATACTATGGGGAGGTATATAATAAAAATAATAGACTATTTGTATACGGTCCGGATCGGTTCCAATCCGGAACCATGGGTTCAATCTGGACCAATCTGTGGACTACGGATTTTTAATTTTCAATCCGGAACCGATCACAGATTCAAAAACCAATCCAAACCTATCGGATTGGTTGGACTGGACTGGATCGGATTACGGATTTCACGAATTCCTTGCTTGCCTAGCATCTGTTGGTAAATGTGACGAACATAATTTTTTGTGTCATTATTTTATAAAATGCCATAAAATTGATGTAACATTTCTTTATTGAAATGCCACTAGAGCCTTATATGTTTGTGGTTCTGTGACATTTTTCTAAAATATTTAATGCCAATTTTTATTTTTGTGGCATTTTCTAAAAACATGCCACTAGTATAGTGTCACTAAAGTGTAAATTTGTTGTAGTAACATTTTTGTTGTAGTGAAGTGACACTTTTTTAATTGAAATGCCACTAGAGCCTTGTATGTTTGTGGCTCTATGACATTTTTCTAAAAAATGCCATCAAATATTCTTTTTGTGACATTTTTTAAGAACATGCCACTAGTATGGTGTCACTAAAATGTGTTTTTGTTGTAATGTCACAACGTATTTCATGTATGTATGCTTAGGAAGTATGAACCTGACCCTTCTCATGTGCTTGATTGGGCTGACTTGGAGGTAGATGAGGATGCCTCTTACGAAGAACGACCGGTTCAAATATTAGATACCTGGGAGCAAATGCTACGAGGCAAAACTAAACCGTTGGTAAAGGTGTTGTGGAGACACCATGGGGTTAAAGAAGCGACGTGGGAACGAGAGGCGGAAGTCCGCTCCAAATATCCGAATTTATTTAAAAATGCTTAAGTTGTTTTTCTTTGTAATATTCCCTAACGTTAAGGGAAATGTATTTAAAGTTGTTAACCATGTGTTGATATGTGCGGTGTTGTTTTAAGTATAAGGTTGTTTAGAGTTGCCATTACTTTTTGGGAAATTTCATATTTATGCGTATTTGGGAGGTTGTTGTTAATGATATAGCGATGGTGGAAATGGTGTAATTTGGTTAAGAGTCAGTATTGGATTTGAAAATGAAATAGCGTGGTTTTGATCGCTAGAAACCCTTTGTTTGGGTAGTTTGATTTGAAATTTCGGGGACGAAATTCTTTAAGGGGGGAAGGTTGTAGCGATCCCAGTTTTGCCACTTCGCTGAGTATGTCGGGGATTGAGCTGCCCGATCAGCTTGCAGGGGTCCAGGGGGCAACGCCCCTTGGTGGGTCCTAGGACAGCGCCTTGGCGGGGTTGAGGGGCAGCGTCCCCGAAGCAAAAATACAAAATGCATAAGAAGTTGCTTGTCCGCTCGAGTGGCCGTTTATGTGCTCGAGCGAAAAATATTTAGTTTCAAAAGTTTGACCTGTTTGCAAAAGTATTGGGAAAGTGTATTTGACGCTCGAGCGGGGCTTTCCACGCTCGAGCAAACCATGTTATATCAGTTCGTAAATCTGATATTTCAAATTACTTTTATATATCTCTCTCTCTCTAAAAACCCTTTCCTCTCCCTTCTCTCTACATTTCCCTACGCCAAATTGGATCAAAACCTTGATTTCTCAAGATCCATTAAAGTTCTGCCATAAGTTCTTCATCAAAGTTGGTTAACTTCTCGAGGGTTTCGTTGTGTGCGGTGAAGATCGAGTTTCGACACCGTTGATTTTGGGGGTTTCATCTCATTTCTTCTTCAAAACTTAAGGTAGGAATTTTCTTAAAGTTATATATATATATATATTTTTGTAAGATCTATATGATTTTCGAAATCATCTTTCGATGGCTTTGAAAATTGATTGTTGATTCAAAAAGTTGAGCGATTTTGAAAGTGGGTTTGTCTCTTGTTCTTTTAAAATGATCTTATGGGTTTTGATCTTCGTTGATTGAAGAAAAAATGATTTTGGAAAGTTTTCTTTCAAAGGATTTGAGTTATATAATTTTGGTGAGAAAATCTAGAATTTGGGAATTTTTTTAAAAGAGACTGAAAATCTATGAATGATATTATTGTATGTATTTTGTGTGTTAAAATAAATTGATGTTTGGAAAATTTCTTATTTATATTTATAAATAAATGATGAATTTCAGGAAATATGAAAGTTGTTGTACATTTTGGAAATTATTGTTCAAAACGTTGAAATAGTTTGGAAATGACTAATTATTGAGGATACTTGAAGAGGGAATTGTGTTATTCCTTGGATGATGAATTGGAATAAAAGTATTTATATTCATCTTGTGTTATTGACATAACAATTCATTTTTCATATTAAATTTTGAAAGTTGATTTGAAAATTTGCATTGAAAAAAGAATATTGAGAAACAAGTTTTCATGAAATGGTTTTGGGGTAAATAGGTTGGTAAGTCTTGATAGATGGTGTAGATGATATTGAATAAGATAGGCTGAGAGTCCAGGGTGAAAGACCGAAAACCCGGGCGGATAGGTGTCGTGCCTTCCGGTTAATACCGGTAAAAATAACAATTTGATAGTACTTGTATACTTGCAGACACCAACCTAGGGATTTCCAAAGTCGTATTTACCGCCCTTGAAATAAATTGTTAAGTTTTGAACAATTGAAATTGCATGACATCATTGAGCATGATGGTTTTCAAAAGATGAAAATGTGATTTATCTTCAAAAAGGGGCATAGTATGGCATGTGCATTTCATCTCTTGAGACTTGTATAAAATGTATATACTTTGTTAAGGATTTCCTACTAGGCTTTATGCTCACCCTACGGAATTTTTGTACAGGAAAAGATGTGGTGATGCCGCCTAACTAAAGGCGAGGAACTGTGTGTTAAGAGTACGAGACTCTCATTTTGCTGTGACTCTGTGTGTAAGCCAAAGGCTGTGTGTGTGGGTTTGGATAACCGTTTTGTGTAACCAGGCTCAAGCCTTAGAAACTTGTAAACCCTTAAGGGTATTTATTTGTTTATTATTGTTGGATTAATGTATTGTTGCACAAAGAACTATTGTATCATGTAATGTAAGTTTTGATATTTATATTCGGTTTTTCTTGAAAGAGCCATGATTGTTGTATTATCATTTGGGTTAAAAATTTGGGACGTTACATATATATATATATATTGATTTGTGTAAAAAATGTAATAAAATTAATTAAAAAAAATGTATATTAGAATTATAAATATTTTATCCTTATTTCTTTCTTATTGATAGTTTTTAAAATTGTCATTAGCTTGATCCTTAAATAATTACGTGAGGAAGGCCTTTTATTAATTGAGAGTTGTTACTTGGTAGTCTTGAACTATCAAATCAAAATAGCACGTGAATTTGTCCCGGAACTATCAAATAATTTTCCATCTATTGACATGTTGATGACTTCTCAGCATTAACCCTTCGAGCTGGGTAGAAGTACAGAAATGGGTAAGAGAAAGAGATGGGAATCTTAATTGTGATGGAGATTCGCAAACCACCATTAATTATTGATGAGTAAATTAAAGGGAGATTTCATAATAAGTATTTTTTAAAATAGGTGTATTGCATGTAAATTATGATATTTTATAAGTTGATCTCACTTTGTGACATAATTAATCATTTTCAGTCAAAATAAAAATAAAAAAAAAAATTATAATAATCATACCTAAATATTAAATATAACCAAGTACATTTTTTATCGTAACAATTATGGTCAAAACGAAGCTAACGCCTCATCAAATCATAACCAACTATGCGTGTCGCCTGCTTAGTCTAGCAAACTTGGACAATTATTTTAATAAAATGTCACTAAGCTAAAAGAAAGAAGAGAAAAGAATTGGGAGTTGAGGCTTACATAAGTGGATGTTTGGGTCACACTAAAGAGTAATTTGAAATATTTTAAATAAGTGTATTTTTAATTTTTTATAAAAAAATATATAAAAAAGTAGAGAAAGTTGGTATAAAAGTAGAAATGAGATGTTAATAGATATTGATTAATGTAACCCAAATAAATGTATATATGTAAAAAAAAATGTACTTTTTAAGTGCATGTCAAACACCTACTAATTCTATTGGCCCGTACCTGCTGTTACACCCTCAATTTTATTTTACGGATAATTTACCAGTTTTCAAATAAAAGTCTATTTTTTATTAAAGGAAATATCATTTTACTTTCCAAATTTTTACGTGTTTTTCAATTTGACCCTCAGACTTTCATTAATATCAATTTTATATCCAAACTTTTAAAATTTTGATCAATTTGGTCCCTACCATCACGTTCCGTCTACAATTGGATGGAATGTGCTAACGTGGTGCCAAAGTTCATTTGAAATTTCATTTTATCTCCCAAACTATACCTTAAAAGTCAATTTGCCCCCCAAATATAAAAAAATTAAATTTTAAATAATATATACTTTACAAAAAAATAATAAAAAATATAAAAATCCTCATTTATAATTATCTTGAGACTATGAAGTATGAATAATTCGACAAATATGTCGCACTTGTACCGAGTACTTACCGATGTATAGTATTTCTGCATATGTAGTGAATACACAAAGCATGTATTCAAATTTTTCCTTCTTAATTTTTGGTGTATCTAGACATATCTAGTATATACTCAAGTCGTACCGTACCTCAATCGAAAAAATATTTTCTTCTATTATAAAGATAAAATTCATTTTACTAGACTTTATTTTTATTTATAGTTTTGTACTTAGCATGATTTTAAAATTAAGTTATGGCTTATAAGTTATTTAATATAATGATATTTAATTTTGATTTATCTTATACCTATACTTTTGGCATTGAATGTCAATTGTATGTTGGATTTAACAAACTAAACCATTTAATCATTTTTTGTATTATTCTAAATTAAAAACAAATATTTTTTTACAAACATATTAAGGGGTTGTTTGGGGTGTCCTAAATAAGTGCACTTTTTGTCTTTTTGGACTAAAAAATATAGATGTTTAGGTTAACTTTTTAACTTTTTATGGAAAAATGTGTATTAAAAAATTGTATAAATTAATGTGTAGGGGAAAATTAAGATTGGGAGTTGTGCAGCCGTAATTTTTGACTTTTGGTGAATAGTGATAACTTTTTAACTTTTTGAGTAACTTTTTGGCTTTTTGACTTTTTTTCATCTTGCCAAACTTGGCCTAAGTCATACGCGTATCCTACTTTTTTTTGGATTTTACCGTGTTGACGTGCCCGTATCGTACCAATACCAATACTCATACCTGTACCTATGTTTCATAGGTCTCAAATTATCTCGAGTTGATCTTGGAGAAACTTATCGTAACTAGTTTATTACCCAAATTAATTTCAATAGAATTTATCGACTAATAGTAATTCTAAAATTAAGCAGGAAAAAAATTCAAAATTCGGTAAATACTCGGTATGGGTACGATATGTTTGTTAAAGTACCCCCATGCTTCATAGTCTCAAGATAATTATTCTAAATGAGAAATTTTATATTATATATATATATATATATATTTTGCAATGTATATATTATTTAAAATTTAACTTTTTCATTATTGAGATTAAAAAAAAAATTTGTATTAAATATTTAAATTTAATTTTTTCATATTTGAGGGGTAAATTGATTTTTAAGGTATAGTTTGGGAGATAAAATAAAATTCTAATTGAAATTTGGTGTCACGTCAACACAATCCGTTCAATTGTAGATAAAATGTGATGCCAAGAGCCAAATTGATCAAAATTTTGAAAGTTTGAGTATAAAATTGATATTAATTGAAGTATGGGGGTCAAATTGAAAAATGCGAGAAATTTTGGAGGGGGAAAATATTTCCTCTTTTCAATAATAGTTATAGAAGTAACACAAACTAAATAGAATGAATAAGGTTCTCTCTCTCGTAATTACAATGATAAAAATGTTCACTAAATAAATGTGGGCCATGTGTTATGTAAATTAAAATATTGAGAAAGCCTAATATAATTGTGTCAAACTTATAGAGTTTACTCTCTTCAAGAAATATGGGTGTAATTTACCTATTTTTCAATAGTGAGTGATGTAACCTCATGCCTAGGGCTGGACAAACACCAGGCTAAGCCAAATTTGGGTCAAACTTACACTATATAATGATCATATATGTTATTGTAAGTCCGATCCTAGAATAATCTTCAATTTCAAGTCCACCCGCTTAACTAAATATATATGAATTATTAATTAATTTTTTGTATTGAAAGACTATTAAATTATTTAAATCCTTTTAATAATTATTTGAATTTAGAATAGGCATAGTGTTAGGTTTTTATTCTTGGCAATCCTGTTTGAAAAAACTCCTTTCAGTTGTACTTGTTTTCGCACTTTTATTTCAGCGAGGCTATAGTTTTTAGACGCGAATCCAACCTGAATTGTGCCTTGCAGAGAAGTTTGTGGTGTTAATCCTTTCATGTTTGCTACTTCACTGACTATGACGGGGATCAAGCCACCTAGTCAGCTCACAGGGGTCCAGGGGGCAGCGTCACGGCGGGATTGAAGGGCAGTGCCCCCGAAACAAAATGCAAAAATGCATTCAAAGTTGCCTGTTCACTCGAGCGGCCGTTTGTGCGCTCGAGCAGAGAATCCCTAGTTCCAGAAGTTTGATTGCTTGCAAAAATACTGGGAGATTTTTTTTCCCACTCCAGCGGAATTTCCTGTGCTCGAGCGTCGGTCCGCTCAAGCGGCCATTCCGGCGCTCGAGCGAAAATCGCGGAACAAATCGCTATAAATATGTGTTGCAGTCAAATTTTAGGGTTAAGCTTCCAGATCTTCTTGGATATTAGGGTTTATATCTTGGGCTATTTTGCTTGGTTTCTTTGATGTTTAATTGAGTATTCAACTCATGGTTTAAGAAGAATACATCAAATGATTGTTTGTTTATTCTATACAAAAGAGAGAGTTGTTCTTCGATGGATTCCGTGTGTAACGCCCCAAATTTCTAGCCCAAATGATAAGATAACAATCATGACTCTTTCAAGGAAAACCGAATATATCTTCAAACTTACATTACATGATACAATAGTTTTTTCATGTAACAATACACTAATCCAACAACAAGTAAAAAAATAAATAAATACCCCAAAGGGTTTACAAGTTTCCAATGCTTGAGCCTGGTTACACAAAACGGTTATTCAAACCCACACAAACACAACCCTTGGCTTACACACAGAGTCGCAGCAAAATGAGAACATTATACTCCCAACACATACTTCCACACCCCTAGTTGGGTGGGATCACCACATCTTTTCCTGCACAAAAATCCCGTAGGGTGAGCATAAACCCAGTAGAAAATTCTTAACAAAGTATATACATTTTATACAAGTCTCAAGAGATGAAATGCACATGCCATGCTATGCCCTTTTTGAAGATAAATCACATTTTTATCTTTTGAAAACCATCATGCTCAATGATATCATACAATTTCAATTGTTCAAAACTTAACAATTTATTTCAAGGGCAGTAAATACGACTCTGGTAATCCCTAAGTTGGTGTCTACAAGTAGACTATACAAGTACTACCAATTTGTCATTTTTACTAGTATTGACTGGAAGGTTCAACACCTATAATCTGTCATTTTTACCAATATTAACTGGAAGGCTCGACACCTATTCAATTTCATCTACACCACCTGTCAAGACTTACCACCGTATTTACTCCAAAACCAATTCATGGAAACTTGTTTCTCAACATTCTTTTCTCAATGCAAGTTTTCAAATCAACTTTCAAAGTTTAATGTAATCAAATGAATTGATATGCCAATAATACAAGATGAATATAAATACTTTTACTCTAATTTATTATCCAAGGAATAACACAATTCCCTCTTCTCAAGTATCCTCAACAATTAGACATTTCAAGATCATTTCAATGTTTTGAACAATAATTTCCAAAATGAACAACAATTCTCATATTCCCTAAAATTCATCATTTATATAAATATAAATAGGAAAATTTTCAAACATCCATTTATTTTGACACACAAAATAAATATAACAATATCATTCATGGATTTTCAGTCTCTTTAAAAAAAATCCTCAAATTCTAGCTTTTCTCACCGAAACTATACAACTCAAATCTTTTGAAAGAAAACTTTCCAAAATTATCTTTTCTTCAATCAACGAAGATCAAAACCCATAAGATCATTTTAAAAGAACAAGAGACAAACACACTTTCAAAATCGCTCAACCTCTTGAATTAACAATCAATTTTCAAAGCTATCGAACGATGATTCCAAAATCATCTAGATCTTGCAAAAATATATATATAACTCTAAAACAATCCCTACCTCAAGTTTTGAAGAAGAAATGAGATGAAACCCCCAAAATCAACGGTGTCGAAACTCGATCTTCACCGCACACAACGAAGCCCTCCAGAAGTTAACCAACTTTGATGAAGAACTTAGTCCAAATCCCAAAAGAATTGAAATGTAGAGAGAAGGGAGAGGAAATGTTTTTAGAGAGAGTGAGATATACAAAAATGATTCAACTTCAGCCCAAAGAGAGAAAAAAAGGGAAAATTTTCAAATCTCACCAACCCACTGCACCTCGCTCCCACACCTGCCTTTTTAGCAATGTGTAAGCTGCTTTCCCCTAAAATCCGCACGTGCGGCTTGCTCTCCCGCTCAAGTGAACAAGTAACTTCGAATACATTTTGCATTTTTGCTTCGAGGGCGCTGCCCCTCAACCCCACCAGGGCGTTGCCCTAAGAGCCACCAAGAGGCGCTGCCCCTTGGACCCCCGCGAGTTGACCGGGCAGCTTGATCACTGACCTGCCCAATCGAAGTGGCAAAACATGAAAAAATGGTTGAAACCGGGATCGCTACACCGTAGAATTAGGGCTTGAAGCTTTGGTGGATTCCAGAGTGGCTCATCGTCATGATTCAACATCGACGTTGTGGATTCAACGTTGGGCAAAACAATTCCGAGGTGAAGACGAGGTTGAAAGAGGCACATTGGGGTCGGTTCGATTCGGGCGTGGATTCGCTAGGTAATTGAGAGTACACTTGTGTAATTCATTTATGTCTTTTTAGTGGATTTGTTGTAACTGTTGCCCTTAGTTTTTTTTATCACAATTGAAGGCGCTCCAATTATGGTTTCTCTACGTTAAATCGTTATGTTGATTTGTCTTGGTTGTTTGATTGGGATTGTTATTTATTGTTTAAAATTGATACATAATCACAAATCAATATCTAAGGAATTACTAAATTTTTCACATAGAAAAGAGTATACATATATATTAGCTTACTAGCATATGCCCGTGCCTGAAGGCATGATATAAATAATTTTGTGATCAACATACAGTTATAATTCATATGTATCATATTAAAATTTATTATCAAGTCTGTAATTTTTTTGACAAAAATATTGAAAAAATATAAAGAAATACTATTCTTTTTAAAAATTGTAACAATTTTACTTGTATCTTAAGTTTTATAAAACTCAAATAAAATAACAACGAAATAATCCAAAACTCCGGTGATGCATCTCACAGAGAAGCACCGAAATACTCTCACTGCCGGCAAACAAATAATTATTCTATTATTTATACCCATTGATATATATAATACTACCAAATAAATAATTATTATATTGTTTAAGAATTTCAATTTAGTAATTTGTCCAACAAACAATAAAAGCAAAATAAATTAAGATTTTAAAAATAAAAAATAATAATAAACACAATATTTTGATTTCTCAAAAGTCATGGAATTTTCTAACCTCTTCCTAGTTGATGGTGGGTCACCCAAAGCTCTTTCTTTTTATTTTTCTTTTTTTATATTATTTTGTATTTATTATTTTAGACTTCACTCTCTATCGCTTTTTCTGCTTGCTTTTTCCGTCCAACCAATCACATTCCGCCCGCATGGTCTTTGTTTTGATGACCCAATTTCCAGAGTCTTTAAAGCTTACAACAACTTGAAAGTGCTCAAAAAGTTCAACTTCTGTCAATAGATTCTAACACCTTCAAACTACTGATTTATCTGATAATAGATTCTAACACCTTCAGATTTTAACACCTTCAAACTACTAATTTATCTGCTAATAGATTCTAACCAAGCAAGTCCCCAGGGTTGATTTGGAGGTTTAAAAATGTATATCCGTGTCTAAATTAATTATAAGATTAAAATATAATTAAATTTAAAAGTATTGATTTAAAATGTAATTTATCAAATTTATTGACTTTAAAATGAATTTTGTAAAAGTACCCAAACATAAATACATTTGCAAAAACACAACTTTTCTTATCAGAATCAATACTCAATACCTGCAATTCACACATTCCCAAAATAAAATAAAAGAAGAAGAGAATGAATGAAAGATTTTCAAGGAGAAATGAAAATTCAACAATTGAAACATCAGAAAAGCCCAATCTGAAATGAAATTCAATCATTCAATATTTTTTTTGGGTAATTTTCTAATTAAATTTTCTGATTCCTTAACATTGCTGTTGAATTGAAACATTTGCAAAAACACAAAAATAAGCAATTGAAACATCAAAAGCCCAACCTGAAATGAATCTCCATCATTAAAAAAAAATTTGTAATTTTCTAATTAAATTTTCCAATTACCTAATATTGTTGTTGAAACATTTATAAAAACATAACACACATATAGTGGGACCTAATTTAAAATGAATCTCAACTACTCCAATATTTTTTCTAACTAATTTTTGAAGTAAAGTTTTCGATTCAATATTTTTTTCTGACTAATTTTTGAAGTAAAATTTTCGATTACCAAACATTTCTATTGAAACATTTATAAACACATATATATGCATATACCTGACTGATCATGAGAGAAGCTTGGCTCCAATGAAATGCAAAGTAGGCAAGGATGCACCTATCAAACTCCTCAACCAACTTCACATACAGCTCATCAACATTTGGCTCATCAGCAAAATACTCATAGATAGTACTCTCACACTCTTTGGATTTTTTGAGGTACTCATATGCTAATTTGCAAAGTTGGGGACATTCACTTCCATCTTCAAATCCTATCTGCCTAGCTGATCCATCCCCATCCCCAAAATCCAAAAAACAAAAACAATAAAACATTTTAGTTGTTGTAAAGTGGAAAAACATTATGAAAAAAAAAAGAAGAAAAGAAGAATGGAGATGAATAGATTTTTACTGACATAATTGGAGAATCTTTCAAGTTTGGCAACACGGCCAGACTCATTCCTGTCTAACAATGGAACTACGGTTTGATCTTCCAACTGTCTTTGGGGCTTTTGTCGATGGTAGTAGTGAAACGCAGTGGCAGAGATGACTCCAATGGAGGTTGCAGCCAGGATGTGTGCAAGGATATGCCCATCTAAAGATAGAATTTGAGAGAATATTGTTACTACTGCTGCTGCTACTACTATGAGAGAGAGAGAGAGAGAGAGAGAGAGAGAGTATTGCCTTTGAGTTGCCTGGTTTTATACATAGTTCAAACCCGAATTGCAACAGACGGAAAATAGTCAATCAAAAAAAAAAAAAATTTGTTTTAAATTTTTTATCATAGACCACCGTTTTAAAGCAATCCTATTCATACAGGACTCAATCAAAGATAGTCAGTTAAACACCAAAATCAATCAAAATCATTCAAACAGATCCAGTAGGTAATCCATAAAGTAAAGCTCTCGCAATAATATAACAAATGTAAGTACATCCAATTCGAGAGAGTAAAGTTCGTACGATCGGAATTAAATAAATAAATTAGAACAAAAGAAAGTTCTAAGGTTAAGAATTAGAACAAAAATAAATAAATAAATAAAAATAAAAAATACACATACAACAGAATTAAAAAAACAAAGAAAGTTCTAAGGTTGAGAATTTAACTGGAAAAAAAAAAACATTACCAACATCTCAATAAATAAACATTACCAACATCTCAATAAACATTACCAAAAAGGGATATGTTAGAATCAGGTCATGGTATTTGACAATAAATAAATAACTAAATAAATAAATAAATTTAAAAAATAAAAAATAAAGTGAGAAGTTAAGTTTTCAATAACCTAATTGATGTTTTCATGATTTTCAAAATAGGAAAAATCAGCTCATGAAATAAAATTAATTCTAACATCTCTAAACAACCAAATAAGCATCAAAGAAAAACGAAAAATTGAACACAATGAACATAATCCACAACTACCTCTTTGGTAGCAGATGAATAACATCTCAACGCGGATACTGCAGGCTGCTGTATCCTCTGCAAGGATTGTTCTAAAATCTGAAATTAAATACTATCTATTAAGCAAAAAAATCTTCCTTTTTCAAAATCAAACATACGATTGAAAGACCTACCGGAACAGGAAATCCTCCAGCTCCAAGTTTTTGCCTTGCAATCCTCCACATCCTCACAAATGAACTAAATACATACATACATAGTCCACATACACAAAGAAACATAAAATTAAGCAGATAATATCTCCAAATCAGAGGCAAAACAAAATATTATACATATTCAAACCCGAATTTGCAACAGACGGAAAATAGTCAATCAAAAAAAAATTTGAGACTCAATCAAAGATAGTCAGTTAAACACCAAAATCAATCAAAATCATTCAAACAGATCCAGTAAGTAATCCTAAAGTTTTTCTGAATATAGCCATGAATTGAAAACACAAATATATAAATAAATAATAAAAATAGAATTTATTGGGGAAAATACAGCTTTGATGGACGATAGCGATGTTCGGATGGACATGGAACCCAAGAAATGTGTTCTGATGAAGTGCAGACTCTTCCAATTTTGCAGAAATTTGAACAAACATATTCTAAATAAAGCCAATTACAAACATATACATACAACAAACAGATATTGTTTATGCTCTATTCTACTGCTTGATCACAACCCTATGCTTCAAACTTGAGGACATAAATGCATTATTAGACATAAACAAATGAAAAATTACAAAAAGAAATTTCTCAGAGAAAAAACAGCTATAAGTCTCCACAGTCCTTACATATCACATCAAATGTTGCCAAAAAAAGTAGAAGTGTACCTAAAATAGGCTATGATCTCATATTCATCTCCATAATTATTAAATCCATCTATATCTATTAACTCTTTAACTTAGAAATATTGACATTTGTATTCCTTCGAATATATTAAACTAAATCAGAGATTTTCCCATTGGCCTATAATAAAATCAGCCACTTGACTCAATGCAGAAAGGGTTTCCAAAACCATTTCCAGTATTTCTATTCCATTCTGGATATTTGACAATGACAGAAAATTCTTCCCTCAGTAAACATTGTCCTCAGCAAGCATCATGTATGATAAAAAATTATGTCGTTAAGTAATGTAATGCAAACTAAATAAGCTCAATTGACCTGGAGATTTCATGTTCAGGATCAACAAATAGCATTATTAAGATAAGAATCCGTTATCCAACTGCAAAACAATCCATCTTTGTAATGAAGTGGAGTCACACAAACATCAAACATTACAAATTACAATGATCATTATAATCATAACATTGTATCTGAAACAACTGCTCAACCATCCAATTTTCACATGATGATAAATGTGCCACAATAATCAATGTAATGCTGAAAGAAAAAAGTCACCTGATCAATCTGCCTTGTAGCGGGCATGATCTTACCCTCGACAGCCTTAATTAAATCATTGTAATAGCTCTCAGGCACCGTAGATTTCTTCTTAGCCGCCCCGGAGAGTGAAAACCAGACCTTAGGCCGTAAAACCGCCGGAATTCCCTTCCTTATGAGATTCTTGAGCGTAATTGCATTTGCTAAAGCTGAAAATTTAAGGGAAGCTTTAAGGGTAGAAGAAACATGAGTCTGCAAATACCAAGTTCAGGTAAATCTTGAAATTTATACTCTTAAACATTGATTTCAATGACATATTTGGTTATAAATTTCTTGTAGTTGTCTCTAATTTTTATTTTTTGTTCAGAATTTAAAGAAGGAGCATGCACTTTTATGCAATGAAGTGAACGGGCATCAATTAGATGTTCAATACATAAATAGCAGTGGAGAATCTCATTTCCAATAACCTTGTGGGAGAATAAAATGCATAGCCACTACAAATTAAATTTGCTCACCTTCAATTTGTAGAATTTGGGAGAGCTGTTCTCTGCTAGCGACCAGAGCGTCGAACAAATTTTAAACTCTACAACAACACATTCAATTTCAATTTTCTTTTTTTTTCCCCTTACAAAAAACCCTAAAAAAAAATCCCAAATTCTACAACAACAACAACAGATTTAACTTTTCTTTTTTTTGCCCCCTTAAAAAAATCCAAAAAAAAAAACCTAAATTCTACAACAACAGATTTCAATTTGTAGTTATATACCTGTAGGTTGGAGTCGCTGGGTCGGGTCGGAGACAGAATCTGGCTGGTCGGAGAGAGAGAGTCGAGAGAAGACAGATCTGTCGACAAAAGACAGAGCGTCGACAGAAGAGAGTCCTGCGGGACTGAGCGGCGAGAAGCGAGTCAGGCGAGAGACTCGATCGTCGGAGAGAGAGACTCGACTCGATCGTTGGATGGAGAGGGGCTCGGTCGGTGACAGCCTCGATCAGGTCGAAGAGAAGGGTTGTAAGGGAAGGAGGAGTAGCATAGCGAAGAGGGAGGGTGGGTATCGAAGGGTGGGTATCGAAGAGGGAGGATGGGTAATCGAAGGGTTCGAAGGGTCTTCAATGGCTGTGGTGATTAGAGACACTGTGACAGAGAACGTGGGAGAAGAGGAGAACGTGGGAGAGAGAAAGCTGAAGAGAACGTGTTTGGGGACGTGGGAGAGAGGGAGAGATGAACTCAAACGGGTATATAGACCATTGATCTAAACTCAGGATTCATCTTGGCCGTTAAAACCAAATGTATCTCTGTTACATTTGGACATTTTCAAAACAGTCCTCCCTTATTATTAGATACGCTCTAGCCTAATGTAAATAGAGAAGGAAAAAAAGGTATAGAATTGTATTTCAAATTTCAAACTAAAATAAAAGAAATAAATGTTTTAGAAGAAACCATAACTCCCATTGTCGAAAATTTGAAACATCAAATCAAAAAAAAAAAAAAAACAATCAAAATCAGAACTAATCTGGAGCAACACAAAATTGAAAACAATGATGTAACAAAAACAAGGGCAAGATCGATGAATAGCTGTAATCCAGATACAAAATTAAACAAACCAGATCACAAAATCATCAAAAAAACATAGAATCAAGAACAGAGAGATCCCATTATTAAAATAACTGTAATCCAGATCGATGAATAGTTGTAATAACTAAAGAATAACAGGTTAAAATAAAATTCTAAAGCAAAAACATTAATAAGCTTTGCTTGGAGAGAGAGAGAGAGAGAGAGAGCAGACCTCAGAAGATTCAGAGGGCTTGTGGGAATTGGGTTTCCAGAAACCGATTCCACCGAATCGACTCGCTGCCTCCTTCACAGACTCGAAAGGCGCTGACGTGTCGATTTCAGCCCTCATCTTCATCTTCTTCCCCGAACCCAGTTCAGCTTCGCTCTGTCTGAGTCCAATTTCGACACTTTTTGCTTCACCCCCAAGTGAATCTGTCTCTAGTGTTTCTGAAACAAATTGGGTAAAGCAATCTGAGTCCTCAGCAGCCATTGAAACCTCAATCCAAAACCTAAAACTTGTGGATAATGAACAATGATTATCCCAAACAGAGAGAGATGTATTCAAGAACAGAGAGGGAGAGGGAGAGAGAGATAGAAAGGGAAGGTGGGGAGGCAGACGTGGGTAGGTGGGAAAGACAATGATGCTTAGGGAGAGAAGTCTTGGGCGGGAGATCTATTGATCTCAACCGTTAATATATTCTTAGAATTGATTTCAGCCATTGGATCAAAATGTATCTCACATACATTTTGATACATTTTTCAAAAATCTTTGTGCCTTATTATATAGATTTAGTCACTAAATAATATAAAATTAAAAATATGATTTTATAAATGGCTAGACGGGCTAATATGGGTTAGGCTAAAACTCCAAATTTGTTTTTTCAAGTCTTAAAAATTCTGGATTGTGTTGAACAAGCTAAGAGGACCATCGAGCCTATGGTCACCCCTACTCCCTACTCATGCCTCTTCATTACGGACGTTGAATAAGTCTTGCTAAGCAGTGCTCTAAGGCACAAGAAAATTATTTTAAAAAATAGAATAATGTGACATTTTCAAAAAATACATCTTTACTTTTTCATCTATTTTTAAGATATATTTTACTTCAATCTCAATATTAAACAATAATTTAGAGACATTCTTTAACATTCATCTTATCAAATAACATTTAAATATAATAAAAAAATAACATTGAAGTATATTGTTTATGCATTAATTGAATTAGATTATATTGTATGTATAACTCCGAATAATCCCTCATAAAGAGAGGTACTAATCCACTTGTGGAAGTCCGATTTTGTTAGTGAACAGTAGACCATACACATTTTAAAGAAATTTAAAAATAATTCAATAAATATAAAATTAACTAAAATTTTGTATTTAGTGAATTTTTTGAAAGATTTTTTCAAAAAAATGTTTGTTAAGTATATATAGATTAAGTAGGTCTATTTTGTTTTTTTTTTTAAATATTAAAATATTAATAAATTCACTAAAACCAGAAATAAGGATTGAAAACTCAAAATCCTAAACCTTATGTAAACACAGTAATAGAGATTTGCAGAGCAAAATGAGAAAGGAAAGGTGGAGAAAGGGCTGTTGTATTTTCTGCAGAAATTTGATATTTTTCTCTATCCAAAACTGGGTCCAAGTGTTACTGTAATGATTGGAAAATTTTTACTTCTAATTATTTTAATGAGGCTACAATGAACTTTGAATAATTATAATAAAGCCTCCAGAATTCTCTGGTTACTTCAGTCCAGATCTGTGTCTGTCAAATTTTCTACGTAATTGGTCGTCTCAATTTGTGTGCACTGATGCCCACTTGGGGACATTATCGGCTTATTTGGTAACCATTCCGTTTTCAGTTTTCAATTTATATTTATAAAAATTTAAAAAATTGTCATAAAACTTATTTGATAATTTTTTTAGTTTATAAATGGTTGTCTCAGTTTATAAATTTGAGAAAAAAAACGTAAACTCAAAAAATGAGTTTACGTTTTCAGTTTTCAATTTATTTTTTTTTCAAATAATTTTTTTTCAATTATTTTTTTTTCAATTAATTTTTTTTCAATTAATCTTTTTTTTCAAATATTTTTTTTCCCAATTAAATTTTTTTCAATTATTTTTTTAATTAATTTTTTTCATTTCTTTCCAAATTATTTTTTTCCAATTAAATTTTTTTTCAATTATTTTTTTAATTAATTTTTTTTCAAATTATAATGTGTGTGATCCTATTGTCATAAATAATAAAATAAATATAAATATTTTAGGCCTGAATAAACATATTTTTTAGTTTATGTTTTTAAAATTTTTTAAACATTTTGTTCAAACCAAACGCGTTTGTAATTTATGTTTTTCTAAAAATAAACAAAAACCAGTTTATAAAATTTTTGTAAACATAAACCAAAAACGTAAACGTTACCAAACACTACCTATGAGTTTCACTTTTATGATTTAATTCTTTAATTTTTAGGATGTCTTGTGTAGATCATTTAATAATATAATTTAATTATATTTATTTTTAAAAAATAAACGGTGTACTTTCAAAATTATCTTTATTGTCGAATTTTATAAAACAAATATGATAAAATTATATAATGATAATCCTATTTTTTATGAATAATTTACAAATAAAATCATAAAAACTTAATTAATCAAATTGTTAAATTAAGACCCATAGCGAACTTACGGGCCGAACTGAACCAAAACTAGTCTACATAACGGGAGACAAGCACGGGCTGAACGTAAAATATCATCACGTTCAGTCAACTTCAAAACTTAGGCTTTGTTTGGGAAGTCAAAACTTGGGATTTTTTTAGTTAAAATAGCCACAAAAAACAAAATAAATATTTTAGTCCAATAAGATAAAACATCACATATAACTCATAATTATTACATTCTTTCTCTCACAAAAAAATCAAAAAAGTCAAAAATCCTTCCCAAACGAGACTTTTTAGCCCCAAGCTAAAATAATTAAAAAAGTAAAAAAACTAAAAAAGCAACCCACTTCCTAAACGAACTCTTATGCTGTGTTTGGTTGGGGGATTTAGAAAGTGATTTGGAAAGGAAAATGAAAAAGGTAGGTGAAATGTGAATAAAACATGCCTATGTTCCACCTAGTTTCACACACCTTTTCTCTTTCCCTTTCCAAATCCATCCTCAAATTCCCTAACCAAACACAGCATTAATTTAATTTTCAGTCAACTCATATGATTTTTATTTCATCTTTAAGAGTGACTTAAAAATGTATGAAAGTAAAAAAATAATAATTGAGAAATATTGTAGACTTCATACATATTTATAACATAGAATAACTTGACCGACAATGCTACGTAGCTCAAATTTTGTGGTTCAAAAGTGGCTCAAATGGCCAAAACGACGTCGTTTTGAGTACAGAATAACATAAAAATGGCCAAAACGACGTCGTTTTGTAGCTCAAAAGTGGCTCAAATGGCCAAAACTTTGTTAATAGTTTAGGTACTAAATTGAAATAAATCGAAGTATGAGAGTCAAATTAAAAAACGCGTGATAGTTTAGGGGACAAAATGATATTTTTTCAAAATTATATAGAGGATATGATACACTTTTTTTTGAATGTGTATTATACAATTTCGCTTTTTTTTTTATATAACTTGTTGAACTTTGTCGATATTCAACTGAGTCAAGTTAGGAAAATATCTCGTAACTCAAATTTTGTAGCTCAAAAGTGGCTCAAATGGCCAAAACGTCGATGAAATAAAAATTTTGTAGCTCAAATTTTGTTCTACTATAAAGATAAAATTCTTTTTACTAAACTTCTTTTTCATTTTTAGTTTTGTGCTTAGTATAGTTTTAAAATTAAGTTATGGTTTATAAATTCTTTAATATAATAATATTTAATTTTATCTTATACCTATGCTTTTGGCATTAAATGTCAATTGTATGTTGGATTTAACAAATTAAACCATTTAATCAATTTTTGTATTATTTCAAATTAAAAATAAATATTTTTTTACAAATGTATTAAACCATACTCGTACTCGTACCCTACTTTTTTAAGATTTTACCATGTCGATGTACTCATATCATACCAATACTAGTACTGATACCCATACTTGTGCTTCATAAGTCTCTAATTATCTTGAGTTAATCTTAGAGAAACTTATTGAGCCTTGACTACTCTATGTGTGTGTGTGTGTGTGCTCGTGCAATTATAACTAGTTTATTACCCAAAAATTTCAATAGAATTGATCGACAAATAGTAATTTCAAAATTGAGTGGGAAATAATTTTCAAAATTCAGTAAGTAACCGATACGGATACGACATGTTTGTCGAAGTATCCATGATTTATAGTCTCAAGATATTTCTAAATTAGGACTTTTATATTTTTTATTATTTTTTTGCAAAGTATATATATATATATAATTTAAAATTTAATTTTTTTCATTATTGAGATAAAAAAATATTTATTAAATATTTAAATTTAAATTTTTTATATTTGGGGGGCAAATGAATTTTTAAGGTATAGTTTAGGGGGGGTAAAATGACTATAAATAAACTTTAGTGTCACGTCAGCACATTCCGTCCAATTGTAGATGGAATGTGACAACAGTGGTTAAATTGATCAATTTGTTAAAAGTTCAAGTACTAAATTGAAATAAATCGAAGTATGGGGGTCAAATTGAAAAACACGTGATAGTTTGAGGGACAAAATAATATTTCCTCTATAATTTGTGTGGTTTTTAGTTATGATCAATTGTGGTGTTTGTCATAACTTGGTTATTACTTTTTGATCTATTGTAATTGTTATTTTAATTATGACTAAAGATATTTTGATTATATTTAAAGTGATATTTGATATGACTTATTTTAGTATTAATTATGATTCATTATGTTTTTATTATGATTAAAAATAATTTAATTATGACATTTATGATGTCAACAGTATAAATTATTATAATTTCTATATGAGACACACTAAAAAAAAAATATGCATCATAGAAGACCAATACAAAAAATTCAAAATCTATTTATAGTTTTTATAAGGTTACTTTGATTTTCTATTGGGATAAAGCAATTCGATTGTCTTGGGTCAACTAGAGCTTTCTATCAAGTGTCTTTGCGGTACTTGTTAATACTGGGCGTGTTAATATTGAGGTCATATTTAGAAAGTCGGCTATTTTAATTAGTTTTTAATTATTTTTTTTTGACTAAAAGTCGTATCTAAAAAAATAGATGGATTTTTTTTATTTTTTTTATTTTTTTAACTGGATTTTTTTTATTGATTTAATAGTTATAAGAGAAAAAGTGAATAATTATGGTTTAAATGTGATATTTTAACTTTATTAACTATTTTAACTTATTTTGTCTTTATTGATTATTTTAATCCAAATAACCCTTCTAAATAGGGCTGGGTATGTTATAACTATAAGTGGATTGTAAGAGTGTAAAAAAATATTTTGAATTTAGTGATAAATATCTCAAAATCTATATTTCTTTTGTTCTTTTTTTTTTATTTTAATAATTGAGGGGCACTTGTTAAGAAAATCATTCAAACAATACCTGTAGTTATTCCGTTATGGATAATTACTAGCACTTATTGACTATATTTATTTATTTACAAGTTCTAAGGGAATTTATTTTTATGTATGTACCTCTTGTTTTAATAATAATGAGAGTATGTTTAAACTTTTTAGAAGGGTTTTGTATTTGTAAGATGATCATTTAGTACTGACAACGATACTGAGAAAATCATCAAAGTGAAATGATTGGGACATTGGCTTTTCTTTGAAAGTTTTAACTTATTTTTAGTTTATTTACATTAAAATATGATGTGAGAAGTGTAAATAGTTTAGGTAAATTATTAACAGGTTCTAATAGTTGGATTTAATTTTTATCAAGACTTATTGAAAATAAGTTCTAACAAAATTATCATTAAAAATAGTTTTGTATGACGATTTTTTGCATATGTCGTTAAAAATTGTTAATTAATGACTTTTTTGTCACAATTTTTATAAATTGGCTAAAACTTACAATTAGTGACATTTTTCTGTCACAAATTTTTCAAACTGTCGATGAAAGTTGAAAATTAGTGACTTTTTTTATTACGATTTTTTTAAACTGATGCCAATTGATGACATTTTGTGACAAAATTTTTAAACTATAGTTGAAAATTAATAATTAGTGACTTTTTTAATAGTGGATGAAAAACGATATTAATTTTCACAAAACCTATTAGATAATAAATCCACCTATTATGATTTGTACGTAATATTTTTAAAAAATATTTTTAAAATGATAAATTTATTACTAGACATTAGAATAAAACTTTTTAATGAATAAGTCTACTCTATGAAAATTATGAATATTTTTAAAAAATATTTTAAAATTCATAAAAAAAAGTATTTTGAATTTAGTGTTAAAGTGCCAATAAAAAAAAAAATAGTGAAGGTGTCTTGAAATCTATCTATCTTTTGTCTTCTTTTTTTTTTATTTTATTTATTTATTTTTATTTTTTGAAGAATGATTCATCCCCACAAAAGCACCCCATCTGATGTAATGCCATGCTTACTTACTCTATAACGTTGAATTTTTACTGGTAAAAAATTGGAGTTATTTATATGAAGACCCTCTAAATTATTGAAAAATATTAATTTGACTCCCTAAACTATAAAGCGCATAAATGGACTCCCTAAATTATTGAGAAGTATTGTTTTGCCTTCTAAATTATAAAAGCAAATAAATGGACCTCCTAAACTATTGACGTATTTTACTTTGACTCATTCCATTATGAGGTCTAATTGGTACGTTTTTATAATTTATGAGTTTATTTGTACACTTTTATAATTTAAGAGGTAAAAATAATATCTTTTTTAATAGTTTAAGGACTCTCCATATAAATAACCTAAAAAACTGTCGACGGAATACTTTTATGGAAGAAATTTGTAGGGATTTAGCACTGGCCTTTCTTTTTATATCTTATAAACACTTTTTAACAATATCTTTATAAAGAGAATAATGCTAGAATGATTACAATACACTACAAGAAATTGCACTTTTGGCAACAAAAAAACTGGTCGCTAAAAGCTAGTAGTTGGTCACCAATACCTTTCGGCAACAAACAAATTTTGTCGCCATGTTTGTCGCTAATCCTTCCTCGCTAAAAGTTTTTGGCAACAAAAATATTGTTTTGTCTTTGAAAATTAATTTTGCCAACAAAATAGTTTGGTCGCCAAAGATGATATTATTTTATTAGTTTATTTGATTTGTCGCCAAAAAAATCTATTGCCAACAAAGTATTCATTGCCTAAAGAGCTTTTTCGCGATAAAAATTTTTGTTGCAAACAAGTACTTTTGGCAACCAACTAAATTCGTATCCAAAAGCTATCAATTGCAACAAATTAATTTTATTGCTAAAAATAACTTCTTTTGGTGACTAAATAAATTCGTCGGCAAAAGTAATGAATTGTAATAAAATTATTTTCTTACGAAAAAGTGAAATTTTGTGGGGTGATTTTATGACCAACCATTTTTGTTGTCAAAAGTCATTTATTTTTCTAAATTACTATTACAAAATAAAATTGAAATTTTTGTCATTCTCAAGCTATGACTTGTAATTGCAATACTCATTCATCCAAACAAATTATAAATTTATACTGTAACAATCAATTAAACTCAAGCATTTCTAAACTCAATACTCATTCAATTAAACTCAAGCATTTCCTATCAACATATGTTAGCTCTCCTAAGTTTACAAAGGCCTAGGCAAGGTGCTTATGCCATTCATTGGACTATTTGGTGACTGTTTCATAATTTTTTCCTCAAACAACCCATTTTTAGTTAAGTTTTCGCATTTTCTACTCTAATTCTCTAAGCATATGTCCTATCAACATACCATTAGCTCTCCCATGCCGTTATTTCAACTATTTGGTGGCTATTTTATAATTCCTGTCCCCCTCCCCAAATCATTCGTTGTCAAGTACTTTTTCACATATTTTTTTATAAACTGAAATTTCTAAGATATATATATATATATATACGTACCAAATAGACGGTCCACCACGACGATGTTTTAAATACTGTAATTTCAAATGTACTGTCTAATCATCTTGCTATAATTTCTACTTGATTAATTGTAGAAATCTTGTATGATACATTTCTGTTATTTCATTAGATACTTTTTTGGTGGGGTTTAGGCAGGCAATCATTCTTGAACACTTCAAAATGGATTGAGGAGGTTCGCACTGAGCAAGGTAGTGACGTTATAATAGTCGTTGTTGGGAATAAAACTGACCTTGTGGACAAAAGCTAATGATTGACAGTTCTTGTTTTAGATTATTCAGAATGCAGTCAGCATTCTGTAGTTAGTCATTTGGTTTATTTATCTATATATAGCTAGGACACATTGTAGATAGAATAAATTTACGGTTTACACTTATGCAAGATGCATGTGAGAAGTAACATTCACTATGCAGTTCAGCTCCATTGATGTGGCCTAGCTGTGATGCGTGAATATGAAAAAAGATGAAATTTTGGCATTTATGTAGGCCTCAAAAAGGCAACTTCAATAGGGTTCCATCATTGTTTCATGGAGGCAGCTGAGAATGGAACATGCATGACTAATAACTTAATCCATTTTCTGCATCAGATTTGTCTCTTTGGAAATAGGTTCATGGTAACATGGTCTTTAGGTATTGCTTATGTTAGTTATTGTAAACCTTGGCTCTTTTTTTTAAAATTGTTGTACTTTTTGTACTTGTAAGTAAAATGTTTTTCTAGAATATTTGGCAGGTGAAAAAAGTGGCTAAGAATTGACCATATTAGTTTGGTTTTGGGTTAAAAAAACAGAGACAAAAATAGAAAAAGCCTTTTGTTATTGTAGTTCATCACAAAGACGTTATGAAGTTATTATTCTAGTTGGATATAATGTTATGTGGTTTCTCACAACAAATAAAGAATTGCAAAACATATTAATTGTGTTGTATTTTATCACTTAACTATTTACAAAAGGTGGGTCAGAATTAAATTTATGTTTAGTTATTAATTAAGTGTACAAAGTCATATGAGTCCAGCACTACTAAATTGCAGTACAGGATTGATATAAGCTACATTTAGAGTGCATCATAAGAGCATGGTACTAATAAAATCTATGTTGATGCTTTGGGTCTTATCCATTTCTGAAAAAAAACACTAGAAAGTTTAGAGTTAAGTTGGATGATCAATTCATAACATTTCACATACAACTACAAAGGGAATTATCGTCAAAGACAATTCACAAAGTTCAACAGTATGTTTCCTTCGTATAAACCAAAACAGTAGACTAACCATAATACAATTCTCTAACAATAAGGCCCAATTGAAGGGGTTTCCCCCCCCCTCCCCCTCCCCCTCCCCCTCCCCCTTCCCCTCCCCATCCCCAAAAAAAAAAATAATAAATAAAGGGAATTAAAAAGGCAATCCCAGTTATGGGAGCAAACTGTGGAGTGTGGTAGATCAATCAAGCATGTATGAATGCTAATTGCACTTATTTTTGGAGTGATTTCAAAGCATCAATGAACAAGACTTGGGAAATATCTCAAAATTGAAGGGAAATAACTAGTAAACTCTATTGCAAAATCCATAGCTATTTTTGGTCTGTATTCTCGCAATTGTTAGCTCCATCCACTACCCACACGTTAAGGAGCCCACCATCCACATGGTATGGGTGGCACCATGTGGTAAAGGAAGCTGGTGGGGCAATACTAACTCACCAAAGGTAGATGGTGAGGGTGGCACAACCAAGCCCACTCATGGTTGTCACTTCACCTATTCCTCTTCTCTTGGTTATAAATTGAGATGAGTGAGGAGGGGTTGAATAGAGATATATGGGAGTGACACACTGAGCTGAGAATACACAGAGGAGAATATAATCTGTGAGTGAGAGTTCTATAGAGAGTTGTGAGGTGTGAGTTCTGTAATCTCCCTCCGGAATAATTCTGTAGTGGATATCTCTCCGTGGACGCAGGCAATTGCCGAACCACGTAAATATTACTTGTATTATTGTGTGAAATTGATTTTTGGTGTCCCATAGTCCTAACAAGTGGTATCAGAGCCGAATCGGTTGCGTTTCGGAACAAAAACAGTGTGTTTTTCGTAACTGCCCAGAAATCAAGTTGCTCAAAATCATGTTTTGAGCATACTAGAAGCAAGGACTCCAAGAGAGAAGTCCAGAACTGCAAAGAACAGTGCGCTCTCACGCGCTACCCAAAGTCTGCGCGTCAATCCCACTCTCTGCACGCGCCCCACGCGCCGTGAAGTGTAGCCGGCGCGTGATCGCACTCTCTCCCACGCGTCACACGCGCTGCTCAAGGAGGAAGACGAGTGTGTTGCGCGTGTGTGTGACGTTAGACGCCACGTCATCAGCCACGTGGCTGCCATGTCTGCGCCACGTCACTGACACGTGGCTGCTACGTCATTGCCAGGTCACTGTCACGTGTCTGACACGGAAGCGCCACGTTATCGCCAGGTCACTGACACGTGGCTGGCAAGTCAGCAAATCATTGCCACGCTGCAGTCCACGTCATCAGACATGTTGACCAGTCAACCCAGAGGCAGAGAGTGATCTGCTGCTGCGCGGCTAAGGTACACCTATAGATCTGAACTGTCCAAACTGTTTTGGACTGATTTGAGCCATTCTATGTCATTTTTTGACGATCCAATAGTGGTTTTCGACTATTTGGAGTATTCCGGACACATCCGTACGGTCAGATTTTTCATTCAGAGTTTTCTGTAAAAGGAAAGAATATGATGGAGGATTCCACATCAACTTCAGAATCTATGTTCAAATTAACTCCTTCCAATTATGCAATTTGGAAGTCACGAATGGAAGACATCCTGTTTTTAAAAGACTTGTTTGACCCCATTTTTATAAAGGGGATTAAACCTGAAAAAGTGAAAGATGATGACTGGATAAAGATGAACCGCAAGACTATCGCTTGTATCAGACAATGGATAGACCACAGTGTGTTTCATCATGTTGCCGAAGAGACAGATGCCTATGCTCAATGTTAAACGACATGTACCAGTCAAAGACCGCCCGAAACAAAGCCTTGGTGATTAGAAGGCTAGTAAATTTGAAGTTGAAGAATGATGTGTCTATCGCCGAGCACACCAGTGAATTCAAAAATCTGGTGAATCAGCTTGCAACCGTCAAGATACGCTTGGACGATGAAATGCAAGCCGTACTACTGCTCAGTTCTTTACCGGACAGTTGGAAGACATTGGTTGTTTCTCTCAGCACCTCTGCACCAAAAGGGAAACTGACCATGAGTATGGTCATAGACGCCATGTACAATGAAGAAACAATAAGGAAAGACATGGGAGGTAATCAGTCCCATGCTCTTGTCATAGAAGATAGAGGCAGAAACAGAGGTAAAGGAAGAGGTAGAGGAAGAAGCAAAAGTAGAGGCAGCTGGAACAACAAGAGCAAATCCAGAGACGACAAAGGTCGAGGTAACTCCAGCTTCACTTGCTTTCACTGTGGCCAGGAGGGTCACATAAAGAGAAACTGCCCAAGCTGGAAAGAGAAAGGCCAAAGCAGTAAGTCAAAAGGAGATGAGAACACAACAGCCACAACAACTGATAAAATACTTCTTGTAATTGGTGAAGAGGAAGATTGCCTTCACGTGGCTGACCACAGCTACACAGAATGGGTGATAGACACAGCTGCATCCTATCACGCCACTTCCCATAGAGAACTCTTCAGCTCGTACAATGCTGGAGATTTTGGCACTGTTCGAATGGGGAATTCTAGCTATTCAAAAATTGTGGGTATTGGAGACATTAGTATTCAAACTAATGTCGAGAACAAGCTGGTTCTCAAAGATGTGAGGCATGTTCCAGATTTGCACCTCAATCTTATCTCCGGAAGCGCCCTGGACCGACAGGGCTATACAAGTACATTCAGAAATAGCCGTTAGAAGCTGACAGGAGGAGCTTTGACAATCGCCAGAGGAGAGATGTCTTCAACACTGTATAAGACTCAAACAAAGATCTGTCTGGAAAGTCTTAATGCAGCAGAAGACAAGGAGTCACCGGACTTATGGCACAGAAGACTGGCACACATGAGTGAGAAGGGATTACATCTATTGGTAAAGCAATCCAGAATACCCTTATCCAAAGGGAGTGCTTTGAAGCCATGTGATCATTGTCTTTATGGCAAGCAACATCAAGTATTATTCAGTTCAACGAGCAAGAGGAAAATAGAAGTGCTCAATATGGTATACTCAGATGTTTGTGGCCCAATCAAAGTGGAGTCACATGACGGCCGCTAGTATTTTCTGACTTTCATTGATGATGCATCAAGGAAGTTGTAGGTGTATTTCCTGAAGACAAAGGATGAGGTATTTCAGCACTTTCAGGAGTTCCATGCAATGGTAGAAAGAGAGACTGGAAAGAAGTTGAAATGTCTTTGCACAGACAATGGAGGCGAGTACACTTCCAATGCTTTTGCAGCATACTGTGCCAGCAGAGGTATCCGGCACGAGACAACAGTTCCTGGCACCCCACAACACAATGGTGTGGCAGAAAAGATGAACCGCACTATTATGGAAAGAGTCAAATGTATGCTTAAAATGGCAAAGTTGCCAAAGTCATTCTGGGCTGAAGCCGTCCGTACAGCCTGTTATCTCATTAACAGGTCGCCTTCAGTCCCGTTGAATTTTGCGATACCTGAGGAAGTCTGGTCCAGAAGAAAGGTATCATATTCTCACTTGAGAGTCTTCGGGTGTAAGGCCTTTGCACACATCTCCAAGGTAAACAGACAGAAGCTTGATGACAAGTCCACTCCATGCATATTTGTGGGCTATTCAGATGCAGCATTTAGGTACAAGATGTGGGACCCAGTGAACAAGAAGATGTTCAAGAGCAGAGATGTTGTGTTCCAAGAAGACCAGACAGTAGCAGATTTTGAGAAATCTGCAAAATCTAGAGATGTCATCACTCAGACTTGTTTCCATCTCCCAAGCCATCACAAAATGCTAGATGTGATGATGTGCAACAAGAAGTGCCAGAGTTGCAGGATCCCATGCCAGAAATTGAGGATCAGGAGGAAAGAAATGAAGACTCGGATGAAGA
This sequence comes from Camellia japonica, assembly GCA_030407325.1. NCBI lineage: Eukaryota > Viridiplantae > Streptophyta > Magnoliopsida > Ericales > Theaceae > Camellia > Camellia japonica. The sequence continues at coordinate 92,583,112 of JAPPVO010000031.1, forward strand.
GGGTGTTGAGCAGGGGGAGCAACCCCCTTAAATAGAGGCAATTGGGCCTCAGTTGCGGAGATCTGGAAGAGCTGCCGTGCCATCAACCAAATATCCCACTTCTCAGTATATTCTGATTACTGATAAGGGGGAGCCCGAGAGTTTTTCGGAAGCCAAGAGTCATACAGAGAAAAACTGTTGGATGCAAGCCATAAAGGAGGAGATGAGTTCTTTGCAGAAGAATCACACTTATGAGCTTGTTCCACTTCCAAGAGACAGGAGAGCCTTGAAGAACAAATGGGTCTATAAGTTGAAGAAAGATGGAAACGGTAAACTATTGCAGCATAAAACTCGTTTGGTGGTCAAGGCTTTGGGCAGAAGAAAGGAATTGATTTTGATGAGATCTTCTCTCCAGTTGTGAAGATGACTTCTATTCGAGTAGCTCTGGGATTAGCAACTCGCTTAAATCTGGAAGTAAAACAAATGGATGTCAAGACTGCCTTTCTCCATGGTGAGTTGGATGAAGAGATCTACATGGAGCAACCAGAAGGATTTGAAGTTAAAGGAAAACAGAAACTAGTCTACAAACTGAAGAAGAGTCTCTACGGCCTGAAATAGGCGCCGAGACAATGGTACAAGAAGTTTGATTCATTTATGGTGGATCACGAGTACACAAGAACGGTGGTAGACCAGTGTGTATATTTCTGAAGGTTTTCGGATGGAAACTTCATTATCCTACTGTTGTATGTCGATAATATGCTGATCATCGGACAGGATACTACTATGATCAACAAGTTGAAAAAGGACTTGTCGCAGTATTTTGACATGAAGAATTTAGGCCCAGCATAGCAAATTTTGGGCATGAAGATTGTTTGTGACAGGAAAGCCAAGAAGATATGGTTGTCACAGGAGAAATATGTTGAACGGGTGATTGAAAGGTTTAACATAAAAGATGCCAAGCCAGTCAGCACACCACTGGCCAACCATTTCAATATGACAAAGCGTTCGTGTCCTACGACCAGCTCTGAAAGGAAAGAAATTGAGGCAATCCCTTATTCTTCCGCAGTAGGAAGTTTGATGTATGCAATGGTGTGTACCCGACCAGATATAGCTCACGCAGTTGGTGTTGTGAGCAGATTCCTTGCCAATCCAGGAAAGGAGCATTGGAGGTCGTCAAATGGATTCTTCAGTACTTGAAGGAAGCTTCAAAGATGTGTTTATGTTTCGGGAGAGCTGAACCAATTTTGGAAGGTTTTACAGATGCCGATATGGCAGGTGATCTTGATGGTAGAAAGTCTACATCAGGATTTCTGTTCACCTTTGCAGGGGGAGCTGTTTCATGGCAGTCCAAACTACAAAAGTGTGTTGCTTTATCTAAAACAGAGGCAGAGTACATTGCTGCCGCAGATGCTGGAAAGGAAATATTGTGGTTAAAGCGGTTTCTCCAAGAATTGGGTCTACAGCAAGAAGAATACAAGGTACATTGTGATAGTCAAAGTGCAATTGATTTGAGCAAGAATTTCATGTACCATTCACGTACAAAACACATTGATGTCTAGTATCATTAGATACGAGAAGTGATGGAAAAGCAACTGATGAAGCTAGTGAAGATTCACACAGACAAGAATCCTTCTGACATGATGACCAAGGGTGTCACCATAGACAAACTTGAAGTTTGCAAGCATCTGACCGGGATGGACTTCAAGTGAGAAGTCAGTTGTCCATGTAGGCATGGAGGGGAGAATTGCTAGCTCCATCCACTACCCACATGGTAAAGAGCCCACCATCCACATGGTATGGATGGCACCATGTAGTAAAGGAAGCTGGTGGGGCAATACCAACTCACCAAAGGTAAATGGTGAGGGTGGCACAACCAAGCCCACTCATGGCTGTCACTTCACCTACTCCTCTTCTCTTGGTTATAAATTAAGATGAGTAAAGAGGGGTTGAATAGAGATATATGGGAGAGACACACTGAGCTGAGAATACACAAAGGAGAATATAATCTGTGAGTGAGAGTTCTATAGAGAGTT